>PVJH01016957.1:0-49111 GCA_004026705.1 Nesogale talazaci
ATCCATGTGCTCAAAGCCACACCCATTCACGAGGGCCCCCAACTTTGTCATATCTGTTATGCATTACATCACTCAAAGAAGTGACACTGTGATCAGTAGATACATGAGTGGCATTTCCTCTAGCAGGGGCACTGCAGACAGCTGGGTTTGAGGTGATAACCCTCCTCAAACAATAACCCTCCCCAAACACACCCCTCATCATCCCACCACTTCAATCTGAACACAAACCAGGTAACACCAGCAGGATAGACACAAGGAATCTGGAAAAACCACCACTCTCTCCCCTCCCTCCTCTGCCCTTCTGATCGGGAATCCCTGGTGACATTAATTGGACAGCATTCAAGACAGTCTTGGAAGATGTCTTCCCCCATTAACGTCTTTCTCTAGAAATTAAAATACTTGCTGGCATTGTTTTTGTGAGCCTGCCCGGAGTACGGTTGGTGCATGAAAAACACATCTGCATCCTTCAAAAGTTGCTGTGAAGTACAAAGCCTGAGGGCAAGAAGTAGTGTAGCATATCCCCTTATAATGAAGTATATTTGTTAGCCCAGTAGGCATCTATGATAGCAGAGATTCCTGAGGGCCCACATGCACTCAGAGGAAAGGTCTGGTCCAGGGTCTCGGAGTCCACTCGATGACAACTGCTTCTGCTTGATTATTTCTTTAGTTGATTTGTTGGTGTGGAGTTTGGGTTTGTTAACTTGATGGCACAAAGTAAGACTCAGCCTAGAAACTGCTGAGAGACGAAGAAGAACAATTCCAGTATCCACATTACAGTATACAATTCCTTCTGCCTGAGTGAAATGAGGAGCAGGGCAATTGAAAAGGAGACAATAAAATGCACGTGCACCAGTTGCCAACCCAACACCTTGACATCTTTCCAAAAGACTTACCTGAGAAGTGATGAGACCTCTGCGAAGTCTCCATTCCTCATAGGGGAATGTAATAGTCATACCAGGGTCACCCAGGTATACACGTTTGCTGTCTTCTATTTTCCTTTCCTGTTTTCTCTGTCCCGAGTTAAGAATGAAAAGTGCTTGACACCACTGACATATTGAATTGTGTGATCTCCATAATGTTTCCCATGGACATGATCTAAGAAAACAAAAGGATACTTCATGAAAAACAAGAAGAAATGCCAAAGAGTAGACTTCCATTTTGTTACCGGTCAAAAGGAAGTTCAAAGCGTTCTAAGAAAAATTATAGAGCTCATAGATGTTGTGAGCAGACACTCCTATGCACTCTAATTCTCTGATATGGTTACCAGATGAAATTCGCAGTGATATTTAAAGGAAATGGTTCTAGGTCAGAGAGAGCCTGGTGAATCCTGAGACCATGACCTTCAGGCGGAAACACAACTCACCCCCAGGGCTCAATTATCAGTCAGAAAATAGGTCTTCAAAGTGAACCACCACACTGTGGGGTTACACACTCCAGAACAATCCACCATTCCTTATTAATGTGACAGCATTTGATCAAGGACAAGATTCAGAAGGCAGGGGGTTAGGAAAGATGGAAACTTGGAGACAGTAGATGGAGGGATCACGTGGAACCAGTGATGCTACATTGGGGAAATTGCATTCAATGTCATGAAACAAGCTATCTATGAATTGCTCATCAGAACTCTAATTTGTTCTTTATAGCCATTGCAATTAAAAAAATAAAACACATGAAGGATAACGTGCTGAGGAAATTGGTAGATTCAAGCCCACAGAAAACAACCACCTAAGACATAATATGAATTTTTCTACAAAGAGGTGACTAGGTGATAGGTTTAAATAGCCACTACAGTGATTTACAGGGCTGGGCTGTGGATATAGAGCACAAGGTTGAGGAGAGCAAATGAAAAGTCCAGGAGGTGGGAAGGGGGCTCCAGAACTGATTGTGGTGACGGACATTCAAGACTTTTACAGCTGGTGATAAAGGATGGTATAAGTCATGAAGATTTTATTTCAACTAAAACTCTTTATTAAAAGAAGGTAAAATGCTGGAACAAGGGAATACCAGTATGCAAAATGTGTACCGTGTTACGTGCAGGGATGATTTGTGTGTTTCCTTTTGGGTTGAGAATTCACATAGCAAAGCATACACCCATTCTACCATTTCTACATGATCCATTTCTCATTGTCAGGGAGTCCATACTAAATTGTAGCCACCCTCTAGGACAGGGTAGAACTCGCCGTGTGGGTTTCTAGGACTGTAACTGTTCAAGGGAGTAAAAAATCCCGTCGTGGTCCCATGGAGTTCGGTGTCAGATCACAGTTAAACTGACAATCACAGTATCCCTGCAGGTTGCACACATGCAACTTAGTGACACCAATGACGTTATAAAAGTGGTGCATTCTTATTCTCATTCTTCTGCAGTGTTCCTCCCCAATAACATCAATTCCCTGTATCAGATTTTCCAATCTAACCTTTCAAGTTACTGTTGCCAGATTGATCCCGTGAAGATAACTTCTCAAGGAATATAATTACACAGATGTCTGCTAATTAAACTAAATGGATATTAAGCTTTAGAAAGAATATAAGGATATTTCTGGATTAAGTTTGAAATCTCTCCAATCAATCATTTATGTGGATCAAGAATATCTGATGTCTATGAGAACTTGAAACTCTGTTCTGCATTTTCTCCCATTTGATCAGGGCTCTTCGATGAACTCTTTTTTTTTTCGATGAACTCTTAGATCAAAGTGATTGTTACATGGCAGCCGAACACCATCCCATTTTGGGGGGATCATGGAAGGGCAGGCAGTTGTTCATGTAGGCAATAAACCCACAGAAGCTAGATACAGCGACATCCCTGACTCTCCTTCTTCCTCTGTTTTTCCAAGTGACTAGCCAGAAGAGAATGGTAACATGTGCAACACACTGAATATAAAACTTAACACAGACTGACTGACAGACCTCAATGGGATTAGAGAAAATAAAAAGCTCATAGGAGGTGTGAAAGTTCTTGTGACACTGGGAAAGGTAGTAGTTTTCCAGTGCTGCCATGACAAAAATGTCACAAGTGGAGGGTTTTAAAGAACACAAATTTATTATCTCCAGCTTTAAGGATGTAGAAGATCCAAATCAGGACGTGGCACCTGGGGGAGAGCCTCCTTTATCTCACTAGTATGTTAACACCTGGAAGCATTCACTTGACTCTTTGACAATGGCTATATGAATTATGCGAATCTATATGTATAGATTCTACAAATCTAAATTTATAGATCCTAAATTTATAGAATTAAGACTCTTCTATAATCCTGACGATTAGGTAGAGAAACCATGGTACTCTTACATGACTTAGTCTCCGTACTTGCATACAGTCTTTTTGCAAAGTACACCCTTTTTGACGAGATACATCCATGCCCATTAATTATTGTTGCTAGCATGATGATGCTGATCAACAAATGGCAACATGAATAACATATAGGAAAACGGATGTGGTTAGAAAAATTAAAACAATGACAATAATGTGATAGCTGTTTGCATGTATATAGAATGAAAGAACAAAGAAATCACTACTCATCAGAATCAACACATATATAGGGAGGAATGGGTAAAATTTAATTCATAAAAGGCAGACCAAAATTATTAGATCTTCAAATAATAATAAAATACATATAAAAAGGAAACTAATAATTTAGACTACAACAAAATTAAGAAACTGGTTTGGATAAAAATAAGTATAATTAAATCAGTGAAAACAAATGGTAATATTTTTCAATCACATATCAAAACATTCATGAAATGAAAATATATCCATACACACACAAATTCACACCTACTAACACAAACACATCATGTTCGAAATGAACTTGTAAGTCAACAAGATTCCAAGTTCACTGCAGTTTTACTTTGTCTCTTTCTGTGTACACTCAGACCAATATACAGATCTGTTGGACAAGAAATTGAGAGGGTAGGAAATATTTATTTAAATAAGTCACAAGGTTATCAAGAGCACACATGGGTAAAACATAAATGACCTTAATGGCACAAGACATAACCAGTTCAGTAACAATGTTGGGAGACAAAGAGCAATTAACCTACCTGCATAACAGTGTTCAATTCCTTCTTCTTGAATGAGTTGAGCAGCAGGGAAATTCAGGGAGGGGCAATAAAATACACAAACTAGTCACCAATCTAACACCTTGACATCCTTTCAAATCTCTTACCTGGGAGGGGATGGAATCTCAGGGCGGGGTCCTTTCCACAAAGGGGCGTATAGCAGATCTCTTGTGGTCCCATAGGCTGGATTTCTTTGCTATCTTCCATCTTTCTGGCCAGAACACAAAATAGACACTACCTTCTAGGATAGAAATATTGAAAAATGATGCCTGAAATTTCTCTTATTAAAATGGTCTTAAACTAAAAGGATAATTTATAAAGGAGGAGGAGGAAGAAGAACAGAAGGAAGGGATGAAATATAGGAGCAGGAAAGGGAGGTGGAGAAGGGTGTAGCAGAAGAACGAAAGACATGCCTTTAATCCTGAGAACAACAACAGCAACAACAAAAGGTATGGGTTTAATCCAGTTGCCCCAATATAGGCTGTTCCAAAGACTTAAAAGTTCATAGGGCTCACAGATTTAGTATATACACATTTGCATGCACTCTATTGATTCCCTGATGTGACTGCCAGATAGAATGGATCCCAGAGACCACCGCCATAAGTCAACCTTCAAACCAGAAACTGAATTCACTCCTATGACTCAATTATCAGACAAGAATTAAGCCTATAAAGTGAGAAACCACATTAAAAGTACAGACTCTAGAACAGGGGTTTCTCAGCATTACTAATGCCACTATCCTATGACACATGTCCTCATGCTGTGGTGACCTCAACCATACAATCAATGACATTGCCACTTCCTACCTGTAATTTTCACTCTGCATGAATCACTATGTAAATATCTAATGTGCAGGATGCATTTTCAAAGCTACAAACTGAACAAAATGAAAGCTTACTGATGAATCAAAAAAAATCCGCAATTATATTTTGTGAAATATTTACTTTCAATTAAAAAGAAATGAAATTATGCCTTGAAACATGGTATTTCATGGTTAATGCTCACACGATAACTATAGCTAAAGACATTACTACATATTCGTCAGACTATGTATAAAAAGCCAAACTCTGGGATCCTAAGACCCTCGGAACTATGTTTTCCGGTGCTCTGACCTTTGTGAAAGGGTCAGTAGACACCCCCAAGGGATCATGGTCACCAGTTTGACAACCACTGTTCTAGATTCTCCTTCTATTTCCTCACTCTCCTTCTACTGTTGCTCCTAGTGAACAGCAGCAGCCGAACATCACATAAGTAACACACCAAAAAGAAAATTTAACAGGAAATGATGAGAGACCTCAAAGTGAGTAGGGAAAATAAGACTCATAGAAGCATGGTAAAACTCCTTGGGACTCTGTGAGAGGACTTGGTTGCCCATTGCTACCTTAAATAAAGTATAACAAGTGGGGAGCTTTAAGAACACAAATACATTGTGTCCAAGCTTGAGGAGCTAGAAGTTCCAAGCAGGACTTGACTATTGGGGAAGGGCCTTCTTTGCAGTGTGAGGCTGTTAACCCAACGAGAACTCATTTTTGCTCCTCCACCATAGAACGAATCACTGTACGTATCTGAATTTCTAGATTTTCTTTCCACTGTATCTATATTGTTCTTTTATAGTCCGGAAGAGACTAGAGAAAGAAACCATGCCATATTTGCATGACTTAGCCACCATACATATGCCTGATATTTTTGCACAGTACACCCTTCTTGGGCCAGACACATCTTTCCCCATAAATATTGTTGCTGGCACAAAGAATGGCAACGTGAATAAGCTGGAAAATGGGTGTGGTTAGAAAAATTTTAACAATAATAGAAATGTGATAGCTATTTGCATGTATATAGAATGAAAGAACAAAGAAATCACTACTTATCAGGGTCAATACATATGTAGGGATGGATTGGTAAAATTCAGTTGATAAAGGTAGCCCAAAATTATTACATCTTAAGATAATAGAATTCATACAAAAATGAAAGTAATACCCCGGATTGTAACAGAACTAGGAATATTGATTTGGTTAAAAATTAGTATAATTAAAACAGTAAGAACAAAAAGGACTATTTTTCAATCAAACAGAAAAACATGATCGGAAAGGGTATCTACACACAATCATGTTTGAAATGAACTTGTAAGTTAATAAGACTCTAAGTCCACTTCAGTTTTACTTTTCCTCCTTCTACCTCCACTCAGACAAACATGTAGATCTGAGGGACAAGGAATCAGGAGAGTAGGACATATTTTCTATAAAAAGTCATCACGATAGCAAGAGCACACACAGACAAAACATGAATTATCTCAACAGACATTCCAAATATGATGAATGGGTGGGTAATAAATATATAAAAAAGGTTTAGCATGTTTAGTCAATGAGCAAACTCAAATTAAAACAAGAAAAAGATAAAATTCCATGTGAAATCAACAGGTTTAGAAATGCACGAGAACGTCAGCAATCATTAGAAAGTTGTACCTTGTCTTTATCCTCTACTGCATTGGTTAATGACACTGCTGTTATGTTTTACCTCTTCTACCATTGCCTGGGTGAGGTGGCATGCCAGTGTTGGTTTAATTTACATGTATCTTAGAGCTATTGTGCATTTCCTCATTGGAAGGTTGGCCACGTGAAGGTCATCTTTGGCCCGTTTTCTCTTCAGGTTCATGGCCTCTTATTTATTGTATTGTGTGTCTGGGTTTTATGCTTTTCCAATAAGGTGATACACTTTCATATAGATTCTCAAAACTATCACTCTATCATATATACCAGTGTCCATTTTTTTCGCTTCCCTGGGTTCTAATATCTTTGTCAATACTTTTCATGTACATAAGTGCCATATATTCAGAGGTGACAATCTTTTCTTCTGTAGTGTGGGTTCTGTAGTTTTTGTTTGTGCTCAACCGTGTGCTTATACCTCCTCTTATAGGCTGACATCGGGGCAATAAATGAGATGGTACTTATTTTTGTGTTTTTGAGAATGTGGCATAATCCTTTTGTTTCACGCTTCAAGTTAGTGCACCATTCATATGTTTCCTGCACTGCTGTTTTTTATTAACTTGGAATTTCTGGGGCAACACGAATGAGTACATTCTATTTACCTGAAGGATAGTCTTTCAAACACATCTGAAAATAATGCTTCCATTACAATCTGACCTAGGCTATTCTATGGAGATCATTTCTACTGAGCATAACAAATGGAGTTACCAAGAGATGGAGTAAAGCTGAAGTCTGGGGCTTTGGGTGTTTTGGGTTTCATTTCCTTTGTCTTACTGAGATGGGAGATCTTTAAGGGAGTAGAAACCTCCTCATACAGTGGCTGGTGTTTTGAAATGCAGACCTCAGAGTTAACAGCCCAACTCACAAACACTAAGCCACCAATGAACCCCAAGCGATATATACTTTTTGGAGAGGGAAATGGATTGGCAAAATTTGAGATACCAGTTCTTTCTCTACTATTACAAGTCAGTGGATGAAACCAAACTTTAAATTAGCAACCATGGGCTTAATTGTTACTCATCAGGACTCCCCAAGAGATGGATTACATATCATTTTTACTCCCTATAATAGCTGTAGTTGAAGAAAAGAAAACCCAAACTGTTGAATACCTGAAATCAACACTTTCATGTCTTTTTGAAGGATTGAAAACTGGCTACTCACATGACTCCATTTACTGGGTCCACAGCAGATCCAACGCTCATAAGACCACCTTGGACGTTGCTGGTGTGTTGATTACTCTACTCAGAAAAGCGCATTTCATGTACCAGCTACATGAAATGTGCAATCCTGAATAAGGCATCTACACAGACATACAGGTGTGCTGATATTGTCCTTTTTCCACGGCATGTCTGAAGAGATGATCCCTCCCATGTATCATGTCCAAAATTATTCAAGAATCAAGGAAGGGCTCACCCAACTGAGTCAAGTATTCTGCCCTCTGGTCCCTTCTTGTCCATTTACCCTTCTAAATAACTAAAAAAAAATAAACATATTCTGCTAATAAAACACGTTGCTACATACAGCCCTACTCATGTGACTCTTTAAGATAGAGCAGCATTGTCCCTGGAAGTTTCTGAGATTGCCTTTAAGCTGGAGATTAGTCCAAATCATAAACTCTATGCAACTAGGACACCTTAACAAATAAGTGAATAAACCCCTCAAAAATAAGTAATCAATCAAGGACAATGAGAACTGACAAAGAAGCAAAATTAAGATGACTTGAGGGCATTCATGGGAACCTTTTCCAAGGGATGCCATGTTCTGGGGTTGCCTCCTAGAAGACTGACAAAGGATCAGCTGGGTGTGCCTCAGCTCAACACAGGGCATCCCTAGTGCTCCCAGTCACACTCAACCAAAGGATAATCACCACGGTTGCACACGTATTGCATTGCATCACTCAAAGAAGTGCCACTCTGATCGCTACATACATGAAGGGCAAATCTTCAAGTGGCTGCACTGCACACAGCAGGGCTGGAGGTGATAAGCTGCCCCAAACACACCATGCACCACCACACCATGTCAGTCTGAGCACAACCCTCTGCTGCATGTGACTCCAGCAGGATTGACACAAGGTTCTCGAACAGCCCCACCCTCTTTGCTCTTTTCACTCTTATGACTGTGTAGCCCTGTTGTGATTAGGTGGAAAGGCAGCAAGAACAACATGGAAGAAGCCTTCCTCCGTAAATCTCATTCTCTCACACTTGAAGTACTTATGGGCATTGCTCTTCCGAGATTCTCCTGAACATGCCTAGTGAATGGAAAAACAACAACACTAACATTCATTGAAAGAAAATTGTGAAGTACAAAAGCTCAGAGGGCAGGAAGAAGGGCAGGAGATCCTGGGGCCACAAAGGTTATTTGAATCATACATGGGATCCAGGGAGGCAGAGATGATTGATGGACCCATGATACCAAAGAAGAAAGGTCTGACAATGGTTTTATAAAATGCCACATCTTGGAAAATGCAATAAAGCACTTGCATTCTGCTTAGGTCAGAGACCACCCAATGGGAACTTTCAAACTCCTAAATATGCCTTTCAACATACTCTGGTTTAGCCCAACTTGCAAGGTAGAATTGTGTCCATGACAGTGAAGGGAAGGAATGCTGTGTGTCACAGGTACTATCATGTTCCCTGACGGGTAAATCTCCTCCCTGTGATCCTACAGTAAGAGATGTCAGTGGAACTCCTAAAGATGACCTTTGGGGCTTCACTCTACACAACTTGTCACTCACAGTGATATGAATTTGGGGGGATATCCCAGATAGATAAATCCCAGAGGACCAAAATTGACAGTAGCCTTTCCAGGGGTCAAGAGGCAGGCACGGGAAGAAAAGGGGAGCCCAGCACAATCAGCTACAACCCCGTCCATTTTGAAGCGCAACGGGAAAGTGGGTGAAGAATGGCATTGGTCAGTGTAAGACATTAAAAAAATAACAATTCATAAAATTATCCAGGGGTCAAAGGAAGGAGAGGCTGAGGCAGGGAGGGGTAAAAATGAGAAGCTGGTACCAAGGAATCATGGAAAAAGAAAATGTTTCGAAAAGATGGTGGCAACAAATGCACAAATGTGCTTGACCCTAAGGGTGGATGCATGGATTGTGATAACTGATGAAAATGCCATCAATCAAATAATCAGAAAATAAATAGATGCAATTAAAATGATATGTATGTATGTTTGTGTTTAACTGGTTGATTGGATTTGACTTTGGGATCTTAATGGCAAAAGACACAAGCAGATGAGTAACAATGTTGGGAAACAAAGGACAGCAATTCCCCTACCTGCATTATACTGTTAAATTCCTCCTTTTTGAATAACTTGGGGATCAGGGAGATTCGGGGAGAGACAATAAAACACACTGAAACCAGTTACCAACTGAACACCTTGGCATTATTTCAAATCACTTACCTGGAAGGGGATGGAATACCAGGGCAGGGTCCATTCCTCAAGCGCTCACAGGCTAGATTTGATTGTGATCTTCCATCTTTCTGTCTTGCTTTTCCTGTACTGACTACAACATAGACACCTACATCCTTGGATAGAAATATTGAATAATGACTGCTGAATTTTCTGCTATTTAAATGGATCTCAAAAAAAACCCAAAAGGGTAATTTATAAAGAAGGAGGAAGAGATGGGTAGAGATGGGTGAGGAGGAGGAGAAGGAGGGTGACTAGCAGGAGGGAGAAGAGAGAGAGGAGAATGAGGAAGAAGAGGCGGAGCTAGGCAGGAGGGCAAAGAGGAGGAGGAAGAGAAGACAAGAAGGAAAAAGGACATGCTTTTAACTATGTTACTCAGTAGGGGATGTTCAAAAGAATTAAGAGAAAAGTTTACAGGGCTCACAGATTTAGTTTTCATACTTTTCCATACACACTATTCAATCTCAGATGTGACTGACAGATAGAAAGTGGAGCAATGTTTAAGTGAAAAGGCTCGTGGTCAAAGAGAGTCTGATGGATCCCAGAGACCACTTCCATAAGACAACCTTCAAACCAGAAGCTGAACTCACTCCTATGACTCAATTATCAGACAAGAAGTAGGTATACACAGGGAAAAATCACATTATAGCGTACAAATTCTAGAACAGGGCTTCTCAGCATTCCTTTTGCCACTAGCCTTTAACACATGTCCTCATGTAGTGGTGACCCCAACCATACAATCAATGCCATTGCAACTTCCTATCTGTAATTTTGCTACCGCTATGAATAACAAGGTAAATATGCAGGAATCATTTTCATTGCTACAAACTAATGCAATTAAAGTATACTGATGAATCACAAAGATTCCATAATTTATACTGTAAAATATTTATTTCTAATTACATATACATGAAATTTTGTCTTGAAGCTTGATGTTGCATGGTTAATACACATACTAAAACTACAGCTAAAAACATCACTACATTTGCGTCAACAGTATGTGTAACAAGCCAAACTCTGGGTTCCTAAGACTCTCAGAAAATATTTTCCAGTGTTCTCCGGTGACCTCTGTCAAAGGGTCAGTTGGCACCCCAAGGGGGCGTGACCCCCACTTTAAGAACCACTGCTATAGATGCTCCTCTTATTCCTCACTCTTCTGTGTCCTCTGGTGCTCCCAGTGAACAGTAGTGGTCAAACATCACACATGTAACATACCAAAAATAAAACTTAGCAGGAACTGAATGGAGGACCTCAATGTGAGTAGGGAAAATAAGACTAATAGAAGTATGGTAAATCTTCTTGGGACTCTGAGAGAGTCACAACATGACCCTAACAAAGATATCACAAGAGGAGAGCATTAAGGAACACAAATGAATTGTTACCAAGCTCAAGTTCAAAATGAAGACTTCGCTCCTGGGGAAGGGCCTTCTCTGCAGTGTGATGCTGTTACCACTTGCTACCATTTTTCCCCTCCACTCTACGTATCTGAGTTTCTAGAACTATGTTTCACTGTAGCTATATGGCTCTTTTATAACCCAGAAGGGATTAGATAAAGAATCCATGGCATAGTTGCATGACTTAGTCACTATACTTTTAGACAATCATTTTGCACGGCACATCCTTTTCAGTCAGGTCACTTCCTTCCCCATTATTATTGTTGCTGGCATGATGATGCTTATCAAAGAATGGCAACATGAATGATGAGTTGGAAAATGGGTGTGGTTAAAAAATTATACCAAAAACAGTAATGTGATAGCTATTTGCATTCATCTAAAATGAAAAAAACAAAGAAATCACTACTCACCAGAGGCAATACATATGTAGGGACAGATGGGGGAAATTCAACTCATAATAGGCCGGCCAATAATATTGGGTTTTAAGGGAAGAGGAAAATTCATCCCAATATTTAAAGTAATATCTTGGACTGTAACAGAATTACACTTCTAGTCTTTATAGAAAAAATGCAATTAAAACAAATAAATATAATTTATAAATGACATATCAAAGGCTTACAATCAGAAAATATATGTAACAAACATATCATGTTTGAAATGAACTTGTAAATCAATAAAGACTCCAGGTCCAATTCAGTTTTACTTTTCCTCCTTCTACCTCCACTCAGACCTACATGCAGATCTAAGGAACAAGGAATCTGGAGGGGAGGAAACATTTTCAAATAAGTCAAAAAAATAACAAGAGCACATACAGGTAAAACATAAATGATCTCAGTGAACATACCAAATAGAAGAAATGGTGAAAATATATATATGAATAAATATTCAGCATCTTTAATCAATGATAAACTCGAAATCATACAAGAAAAAAGA
Source organism: Nesogale talazaci (assembly GCA_004026705.1). NCBI lineage: Eukaryota > Metazoa > Chordata > Mammalia > Afrosoricida > Tenrecidae > Nesogale > Nesogale talazaci. The sequence continues at coordinate 12,281 of PVJH01016957.1, forward strand.
TAAAACTTCACGTGAAATCAATAGGTGCAGAAATGAACAGTAAATGCAGGAATCATTAGAAAATTATACTCATATATGTTCTTCCACATTTGGTTATTTGCTGCTGTTGCTATGTTTTAACTCTTCTACAACTGCCAGGGTGAGATGCTATCCCACTGTTGGCTTAATTTCCATGTCTTTTCGCTCACTCAATGGAAGTTTGGCCACCTGAAGGTCATCTTTGGCTAATGGAGTATTCAGGTACATGTCCTCTTTTTAAAAGTATTGGGTTCTTGTGTTGTTTTGTTCCTCATGAATGTGCTGCACTGTCATATAGATTCTCAAGACTATCACTCTATCTGATAAATCATTGTCCACCTTTTCCATATTCTCTGGGTTCTTTCGAATATTTTTGTGAATTCTTTTCATGTACTATTTCATGTACTATTTTGTACATGTACTATTTCATGTACTATTTCATGTACTATTTTGAAAGGTGAAAATCTTTGTGAATTCTTTTCACGCACTATTTTGAAAGGTGACAATCTTTGTCTTCTGTAGGTGTGTTTTCCCTTCTGCTCAAGTTTGAGCTTATACCTCGTCTTATAGCCTGACATTGGGATCTTCGATGAGATACGTTGCTTTTCTTGCATTTTTAAAGATGTAGCATAATCATTGTGTTCCAAGCTTCAAGTGAGTACATATTTCATGCCATCTGCCCTGCTGTATTTTATATACTTGGACATACTCGGGCTATGATAATGGTGATATACTCACTGTTTACATGTAGGATGGTCTTTCAAACTGACCTGGAAATGATGCAGGAAAGACGACCAAGAGCAGTCTGTCTGCATCCATCACAAACTTACCGAGGACATTCCTCAAGCTGAGTGTGCACGTGGAGTTACCATGAGATGAAATAGACTTGATGACAGGGGTATGGGTTTTTCTTACACATTTCCTTTGCCTTTCTGAGATAGAAACTCTTTAGGGGAGTAGAAACCTTCCTTTAATTTGATGCAGTGGCTGGGAGTTTGAATTGCAGATCTCAACTGACACAACTAAGTCACCATAGAAAACGCCCAGCCTGATATATATCTTTCTGGAGAGGGGAGGGAAAGATTCTATTTTAAAGTCAGTTTTTTTTCTATTGTTCCTACTGGTGGAGTTCCATCCAATTTATTAGTTAAAAGTCATGTCCTTAATTCCTAGTGAAGACGGGTTCTCCACAGAAGGATTACATTTCACTTTTACTCCTGTATAATAGTTGTAGTCGGAAAAAAAGTAAATGTCAAAATGTTAAATCAAAGAAATACTAACATCGGATTCTTATTTTCAAGGTGTCAAAACTAGATTCTCCAATCAGTTCACGGCTGTGCCCCAGTAGATTCAACCCTCATAAGGCCACCATGGACGTAGGTGATGCTGTGCGTTACTCTACTCAGAGAAGCGCAGCTGACATAAAAACTATACAGATGGGCAATTCCGAGTAAGGCATCCTACACAGACTGACAGAGGGTGGTGAAGTGGTCCAGTTTCCACAGAATGTCGCATGGGATGCTCCTCTCACATGTATTCAAAATTATCCAAGTATCTAGGGAATGCACATCCAGTTATGTCAAGTATTCTGAACTCTGGTCCATTCTTGGGCACTTACCTTCCACATAACTAATAAATAAACATAAACTCAATGCCAATAATACTCATGGCCACATATATTCCCACTCACGTGACTCTGTGGGACAGAGTAGAACTGTCACTATAAGCTTCTGAGATTGTCTTTATCCTTGAGGTTAGTGGAATTCATAAACACTATGCAAGCAGAGCTTCTTAACAAAACAATGACTAAACCACAAAAATAACTCATTAATCAAGGACAATTAGAATTGACAAAAAAGCATGCTTAAGATGACTTGAGGGCATTCATGGAAAGCTTTCCTAGGGCATCCCATATTCTAGGTTTACCTCCTACAAAACTGACAAACGATCCCCTGGTGGTAACTCAGCTCAAGACAGGACACGCCTCACATGCTCACAGTCACAACCACTCAGAGGGTCACCATGTTTGCACACATATTGCATTCCATCACTCAAAGAAGTGCCACTCTGATTGCTATACACGAGTGGCAAATCCTCAAGTGGGGGCACTGCACACAGCAGGGTTGGAGGTGATTAGCTGCCCCAAACACACCATGCACCACCACACCATGACAGGCTGAGCGCAGCCCTCTGCTCCATGTGAGAACAGTAGGATAGACACAAGGTTCTTGGACAGCCCCCACCCTCCTGCCACTTTTAACTCTTCTGACTGTGCATCCTTGTAGAAAGACTGCAAGAGAAACATGGAAGAAGCCTTCCTCCTTCAATCTCATTCTCTCAAGCATGAAGTACTTACAGGGATTGTTTTTCAGAGATTCTGCTGAGCATGGCTACTGCATGAAAAAAAAACACTTACATTCATCGAAAGACAGTTGTGAAAGTTCAGAGGGAAGGAAGAAGGGTAGCAGATTCTGTGGCCACAAAAGTTATTGGAATCATACATGGGATCCAGGGAGGCAGAGATGATTGATGGGCTGATAGGACCTCACAGGAAATGTCTGGAAGGGATGTTCTAAAATGGCACCTTTTTGAAAATGCATCAAAACGGTTGCATTCTCCTGTGGGTCAGAGGCCCCCAAAAGGCCACGTTCCAGCTCTTATATAGATCTGTCTAAATGCTCTGGTCTAGTCCACCTTGTAAGGTAGAGTTGGGGTCATGATAGTAGAGGGAAGGAATGCTGTGTATCATCTATGTTATCATGCTCCCTGACAGGTAAATCTCCTCCCTGTGAACCTTTGGGAGGGATGCCTAGTATCCTAAAGAGATGAGCTCTTGGTCTTCACTTAGGACACATCGTCACACACAGTTCTATGAATTTTCGGTGAAATCCCGGATAGAAAAAAGCACAGAACCAATATTGAGAATTGTATCCCAGATACAAAAAAAAGCACAGAACCAATATTAAGAATTGTCTTGCAAAGGGTGATGAGGAAGGCACAGTAAGTAAACTGGAACCAGGACAGTGAACTACAACCCATTCCAAGAGGATGTACAACACAAAAGACAGAGAAGAAAGCATTGGTGAGTGTAAGACATGAAGAAATAAGAATTCACAAAATTATCCACGGTCGAGAAAAAGAGAGATAGAGACAAGGAGGGGTAAAATGAGAAGCAATAATCAAGAACTCAGGCAGTATGAAAATGTTTTGAAAATGATGATGGCAACAAATGTACAAATGTGCTTGACACTATGGGTAGATGCATGAATTGTGGTAAGAGCTGTAAGAGCCACCAATCAAATGTTTAGAAAATAAATGAATGCAATTAAAATTACATGTATATATGTTTGTGTCTAACTGGTTCGATGGGTTTTACCTTGGAATCTTGATGGCACAAGACAGAACCAGTCCAGTAACAATATTAGGAGACAACAAAAGCAATTCTACTACCTGTATTATAGCATCCAATTCCTCCTTCTAGAAAGAGTTGAGTTCATAGTCGGGGAGAGACAATAAAATACACTTAAACTGGATACCAACCCACCACCTTGACATCATTTCAAATCACTTACCTGGGAGGGGATGGAATCTCAGGGGGGTTCCATTCATCAAAGAAGAATATAGCAGTCACCTTGTGGTATCGCAGCCTGCATTTCTTTGCTGTCTTCCATCTTTATGTCTTCCTTTTTCTGTCCTGAAAACAAAATAAACACTACATCGTAATATAGAAATATTGAACAATGACATCTGGATTTCATGCTATTAAAATGGTCTTAAAAAACAAAAGGAGAATTTGTAAAGGAGGAGAAGAAGATGAAAGAGAGGGAGAAAAGGAGGAGGAGGAATAGAAGCATGAGGCTGAGGAGAATGAGGAAGACAAGGAGGAGGAAGAAGCAGAAGTGACCGCAGAGAAAGAGGAAGAAGAAAAGAATGCATGTCTTTAATCTTGCTACCTCAATACAGGATACTCATTAGACTTAAAGAGAATAGCTTATATCACGCACAGATTTAGTGTATATACATTTCCGTACACACTATTGATTCCCTGATGTGACTGCCAGATAGAATGTAGACTTAAAATTTAAGGGGAAATCTTCATGTTCAGAGAGTCAGTGGACGCCGGAGACCACGGTCAAAAATCAACCTTCAACCCAAAAGCCGAATTGACTCCTATAATTCAATTATCATACATGAAATAGGTATATGAAGTGAAAAACCACATTACAGAGTACAAACTCTAGAACAGAAGTTTTCAGGTATCCTAATGTCACCAGCATTTAACCCATGTTCTCATGTGGTCATGACCCCAACCATACAATCCATACCACTGCTACTTCCTAACTGGAATTTTATACCGTTAAGAATCACAACATAAATATATCATGTGAAGGATGCATTTTCATGGCTACAAACAGAATATAATGAAAACATATTGATGAATGACAAAAATTTCATAATTATACATTGTGAAATACTTATTTCTAATTATATATACATGAAATTTTATCTTGAAGCTTGATGTGGCATGGTAAATACTCATACTATAACTACAGGTAAAAACATCGCTACATTCCTCTCAGAGTATATACAAAAAGCCAAACTCTGGGTTCTTAAAACCCTCAGAAATATGTTTTCCAGTGTTCTCTGGTGACCTTTGTGAAAGGGTCATTTGACAGCCCATGGGGGCGTGACCCCCACTTTGAGAACGACTGTTCTAGATCTTCCTCCTATTCCTCACTCCTCTGCGTCCTCTGTTGCTCCCAGTGAACAGCAGTGGTCAAACATCATACATGTAATGCAACGAAAATAAAACTTAACAGGAACTGAATGACAGACCTCAATGTGAGTAGGGAAAATAAGACTCATAGGAGCATGTTAAAACTCCTTGGGACTCGAGAGAGTCACAATATGACCATAACAGAAATATCACAAGTGGAGGGCAACAAGGAACACAAATGAATTGTTACCAAGCTCAAGGAGCTAGAAGTTCAAAATGAAGACTTCACTCCTGGGGGAGGGCCTTCTTTGTAGTATGATGCTGTTAACACTTGCTAGCATTTTTGCACCTCTATTCTATGCCCCTGAATTTCTAGAACGTCCGTCCACTCTAGCTACATGGCTCTTTAAACCCTGCAGTGATTAGGTAAGAAACCATGGTACATTGACATGATTTAGTTACAGTACTTGTTGATGATTGTTTTGCTCAGTACAAGCTTTTTGACCAGACACATCCTTCGCTATAAATACTGTTTCAAGCACGATGATGCTGATCAATGAATGGCAGCTTGAAAAATAAGTTGAAAAATGGGTGTGGTTATAAACATTTAACAATAACAGAAATGTGATAGCTATTTGCATGTATATAGAATGAAAGAACAAAGAAATAATTACTTATCAGAATCAATGCATATGTAGCGAAGGATGGGTAAAATTCAAATGATAAATGTTAGGCCCAAATTATTAGATCTCAAGAGAAGAAGAGTATTCATAGGAAAATGAAATATTAACTTGGACTGTAACAGAAATAAGAATCTGGTTTTGGATAAAATATAAATACAATTAAAACAGCGAAAAGAAAGAGGAAAATATTTTTTAATCACAAACAAAAAGGCATACAGAGCTGAGCTCCGGTGGCTTAGTGGTTGTGTGTGGGATGTGGGCCCAGTTGGTTGACGGTTCAAATCCAGCAGCAGCTATTCAGGATTAAAGCTCGGCCTCTCACTCCCACCATGACGTGGGCCCACTGGGTTGACAGCTCAAATCCAGCAGCAGCTATCCAGGATTATGGCTGGGTCTCTCACTCCCATCAGAGGGCAGTGATGCCCCCCCAAAAAAGAAAATCACTTACAATCAGAAAATATATCCACACACATTCACAGACACAGACACACACACACACACACACACACTCATCATGTTTGAAATGAACTTGAAAGTCATTGTGACTCCAAGTTCACTTCAGTTTTACTTTTCCTCCTTCTACCTCCACTCAGACTAACATGCAGATCTGAGGGACAAGGAATTGGGAGGGTAGGAAATACTTTTTTCAAATAAATCAAAACGATAACAAGCACACACATGGGCAAAACATAAGTGATCTCACCAGACACTCCAAATATGATGAATGGGTGGGAAATAAATATATGAAAGGAGGTTCAATATCTTTACTCAATGAATAGACTCAAATTGAAAAAGAAAAAAGATAAAATTCCATGTGAAATTAATGGTTTTAGAAATGCACAGGAATTTCTACAAACATTAGAAAGTTGCAGTCCCTCCATATCCTCTACCACATAGTCTATTTGCTGCTACTGTTACGTTTATCTCTTCTACCACTACCTGGGAGACATGGCATCCCATTGTTGGTTTAATTTGCATGTCCCTTAGGGGTATTGTGCATTCCCTCATTGAAAGGTTGCCCACCTGAAGGTCATCTTTGGTCAATGTCCTCTTCAGGTCCATGGCCTCTTATTAATATAATTTTGTCATTGAGGTTTTTTTTTTCTTTCTGAATAAGATGCTGCATTTTAATATAAATTTTAAAGATTATCCCTCTATCGGATAAATCATTGTCCATTTATTTCACATTCTGTTTTCTTTTAATGCACATAAATGCCACATTTTTAGAGGTGACAATCCTTGTCTTCTGTAGGGGGTGTGTTTTCCTTTATGCTCAAGTGTGTGCTTACACCTCTTCTTATAGCCTGACATTGGGATGTTCAATGTGATTGGTATTTCTTCTTGTATCTTTGAAGATATTGCATGATCAATGTGTTTCAAGCTTCAAGTAAGTATACATTTCATGTTCCCTGCCATGCTTTATTTTATTTACTTGGACATACTTGGGCTATGATAATGGTGATATACTCACTGTTTACATGTAGGATGCTCTTTCAAACCGACCTGGAAATAATGCAGGAAAGAAGACCAAGACCAGTCTGTCTGCATCCATTACAAACTCACCGAGGACATTCCTGGAACTGAGTTCTATTGAAGTGCACATGGAGTTACCATAAGACGAAAAAGGTTTGTTGACAGGTATAATGCCTTCTTCGTACACATTTCCTTTGCCTTTCTGAGACCATAACTCTTTAGGGGTGTAGAAACCCCCCTTGAATTTGATGTAGTGGCTGGGGGTTTGAAAAGCAAACCTCAATTGACACCACCAAGTTACCAAAGAAAAAGTCCAGCCTGACGATATAGTTCTGGAGGGGTGAGGGAAAAATTCCATTTGAAATTCAGTTCTTTCCCTATTGTTCCTAATAGTGGGGATCCATCCAATCTTTAAGTTAACAGCCATGTGCTTAAATGTTAATGAAGAGAGATCCTCCATAGAATGATTACATCTCACTTTTTACTCCCATATAATAGGGGTAGTCAAAGAAAGGAAATGCCTAAATGTTAAATCCAAGTAACACTAACATAAGATTCTTAATTTCAAGGTGGGAAAACTAGATTCTCATAACATTTCATGTGCTGTGTCCACAGTAGATCCAACTCTCATAAGGCCACGACGGATGGAGGTGATGCTGTGCGTTACTCTACTCAGAGAAGCGCAGGTGATGTAACAATTATACACACTGCGCATTTCTAAGTAAGGCACCTGACACAGACGTTCAGCAGGCTGATGAAGTGGTCCAGTTTCGAGACGTCACACTGGATGCTCCTCTCACATGTATCCCAAATTATCCAACTATCTCGGGAAGGCACAACCAATTGTGCCAAGTATTCTAAACTCTGGTCCCTTCTTGGGCACTTAGCTACTACATGACTAAGAAATAAACATATACACCAACCCAAAAATACTCATGGTCACATACATTTCAACTCACCTGAGTCTGTGAGACAGAGGAGACGTGTCCCTCTAAGATTGTCTTTATCCTGGAAATTAGTCCGATTAATAAACACTATCCAACCAGAGCTTCTTAACAAAACATTGACTAAACCACAAAAATAACTCATCAATCAATAGCAATTAGAATTGATGAAAAAGGATACTTAAGATGACTTGAGGGCATTCATGGGAAGCTGTCCAAGGGAACGCGATGTTCTAGGTTTACCTCCTGAAGACTGACAAAGGATACCCTGGGGGTGCCTCAACTGAAGACAGGGAACACCCCACATACTCACAGTCACACCCACTCAGAGGGTCACCACCATGGTAGCACATGTCTTGCATTTCATCACTCAAAGAAGTGCCACTCTTATCACTATATACATGAGTGGCAAATCTGCAAGTGGCTGCACTGCACACAGCAGGGCTGGAGGTGATAAGCTGCCCCAAACACACCATGCACCACCACACCATGTCAGCCATAGCACAACCCTCTGCTCCATGTGACACCAGCAGGACTGACACAAGGTTCTTGGACAGGCCCCACCCTCTGCCTTCTTTTCACTCTTCTGATTGCATCCCTATTGTGATTAGTTGGACGGACTGCAAAAGTAACATGGAAGGAGTCTTCCCCTTAAATCTCATTCTCTCAAACTTGAAGTACTTAGGGCATTGTACTTCAGAGATTCTGCTGAACATGGCTAAGTCATGAAAAAAAATAACAACTTACATTCATTGAAAGTCAGTTGTGAACTACAAAAGCTCAGAGGACAGAACAAGGATAGCAGGTCCTGCACCCATAAAGGTTTTTGCAATCACATGTGAAGTACTGAGAGGCAAAGATGTTTGATGAGCCCATAGGACCTCAGAACAAAGGTCTGGCAGGTGTGTTCTAAATGCGACATATTGGAAAAGGTAACAAAGCAGTTGCATTCTGCTGTGAGTCAGAGACCACTCAATGGCAACTATTGAACTCTTACATATACCTGTCTATATGTTTTTGTGAAGCCCATCTTGAAAGGTAGAATTGTGGTCTTGATCACGGAGGGAAGGATTGCTGTGTGTCATTGGTGCTTTCATGCACCCTGATGGTTAAATCTCTTCCCTGTGAACCTTTAGGAAGGAATTCCCAATCTCCTAAAGATGAGATTTTAGTCTTCATTCCGCATACCTGGTCACATACAATTATCAGAATGTTGGGTGATATCCCGGATAGAAAAACAAAACAGGACCAATATTGAGAATAGCCTTTCAAAGGGTGACAAGGACAGAACAGGAAATACATAGAAAACCAGCACAATGAACTACAACCAATTCCAAGAGGATTTGCAACACAATAGACGGTGAAGAAGTCGTTGGTGAGTCTAAGACATGAAGAAATAAGAATTCACAAAATTATCCATGGTCAAGAGAAGGAGAGGGAGAGACAGGGAGGGGTAGAAATGAGAAGCATTTACCAAGAACTCAAGGAGTAAGAAAATGTTTTGAAAATGATTATGGCAACAAAAGTACAAATGTGCATGACACCATAGGTAGATGCATGGGTTGTGATAAGAGCTGTAAGAGCCACCAATCAAATGATCAGAAAATAAATGAATACAATTGAAAATGACATGTATGTATGTTTGTGTTTAACTGGATCATTGGATTTGGCCTTGGGATGATGATGGCACAAGACAGAACCAGTCCAGTAACAATGTTGGGAGACAACGAAGAAAAATTCCGCTACCTTAATTATAATGTTGAATTCCACCTTCCTGAATGAGATGAGGGTCAGGGAGAGACCACAAAATACACTTAAACCAGTTACCAACGCAACACCTTGACATCCTTTCAAATCACTTTCCTCAGAGGGCATGGAATCTCAGGTGGGTTTCATTGATCAAAGAGGAATATGGCAATCACCTAGTGGTTTCTAAGGCTAGATTTCGTTGGCTTACAATCACAAAATATATATGTAGCAAACATTTCATGTTTGAAATGAACTTGTAAGTCAATAAAGACTCCAAGTCAACTTCAGTTTTACTTTTCCTCCTTCTACCTCCACTCAGACCTACATGCAGATCTAAGGACAAGGAATCTGGAGGGTAGGAAATATGTTTTTTAAAAACTCAAAAGAGTAACAAGAGCACACTTGGGTAAAACATAAATGATCTCAGTGATCACACCAAATAGGAGAAATGGGTGAAAAAATATGTATGAGAGATTCAGCATCTTTAGTCAATGAGTAAACTTGAACTCACGAAAGAAAAAGATGAAAAACTCCATGTGAAATCAATTGGTTCAGAAAGGCACAGGAAATGCAGAAATCATTAGAAAGTAGTAGTTTCTCCTTAGGCTCTTTCCACATTGGTTATTTGCTGCTGTTTTTAGATTTTAACCCTTTTACCACTGCCTGGGAGAGGTGACATCCCACTCTTGGCTCAATTTACATGTCTCTAAGGGCAATGGTGCATTCATTTTGTCATTGGAAGGTTGGCAATCTGAGGGTCCTGTTCAGGTCCATGTCCTCTTTTTTTTGTTTGTTTTTGGGCATCACTGCCTCTGGTGATGGGAGTAGGAGGCCCACCCTTACTCCTGTGGAGGCCGCTACTGGAATTGAACTTCCATCCCAGTGGGGCGCAGTCCCGCGCACAACCACTACACCACCGGGACTCAGACCATGTACTCTTTTAAAGAGAATAGGGTGTTTGCCTTGCTTTCTTTCTCATGAAGGTATTGCGTTATCATATAGATTCTTAAGACTATCTCTCTTTCTGATAAATCATTGTCCACCTTTTCTACATTCTTTGTTTTTTTTCTAATATTTTTATGAATTCTTTTCATGTACATAAATGCCATATTTTTAGAGGTGACACACTTTGTCTTCTGTAGTGGGGATGCATTACATGATGCTCAGCGTGTGCTCACACCTCATGTTATAGGCTGACATTGGGAAGGTAAATGAGATTGCTTTTATTTCTTGTGCTTTTAAAGACGTTGCATGATCATTGTATTTCAAGCTTCAAGAGAGTAGATATTTCATGCTCCCTGACCTGCTGTATTTTATTTACTTGGACGTACTCAGGATATCCTAATGGTGACATACTCACTGTTCATGTGTAGGATGGTCTTTCAAACCGACCTGGAAATAATGCAGGAAAGAAGGCCAAGACCAGTCTGTCTGCATCCATTACAAACTCACCAAGGACATTCTGAGAGCTCAGTTCTACTGAGTGTGCACCTGGAGGTACCAAGAGATGGAATAGGCTTGATGACAGGGGCTATGGGTTTTTCTTACACATTTCCTTTGCTTTTCTGAGATCACAACTCCATAGGGGAGCAGAAACCAATTTAATCTCATGTAGTGATTGGGGATTTGAAATGCAGACCTCAACAGACACCACTAAGTGACTAAAGAAAACACGTGGTGGAAACTTCCATTTGAAATTCAACTCTTTCTCCATTTCATTGTTCCTACTGGGGGGTTCCATCCAATCTTTTAGCTAACAGTCATTTCGTTAATTGTTACTGAATCTGGGTCCTCAACAGATTGATTACATTGCACTTTTACTCACATATAATAACGGTAGCCGAAGAAAGGAAATACCTAATGTTAAATCAGAGTGATGATAACATTGGCTTCATTTTTTAAGGTGGTAAAACTAGATTCTGATATCAGTTCATGTGCTCTGCCCATAAAAGATATAACTCTAGTAAGGCCACCATGAACTCAGGTGATGCTGTGCAGTACTCTACTCGGAGAAATGCAGCTGACGTAAAAACAATACAGATGCGCAATTCCGAGTAAGGCACCCTACACAGACAGAGAGGGGAGTGGTTAAGTGGTCCAGTTTTCACAGAATGCCGCATGGGATGGTCCTCTCACATGTATTCAAAATTATCCTAGTATCTAGGGAATGCGCATCCTGTTGTGTTAAGTATTCCGAACTCTGCTTCCTTCTTGGGCACTGACCTTCCACAGAACTAAGAAATAAACATATATTCCACCCCAATAAAAAGTATGGCCCAAAACGTCCCCACTCTCATGACTCTGTAGGACAGACTAGAACTGTCCCTATTAAGTTTGTGGGATTGTCTTTATCCTGGAGATTAGTCCAGTTCATATCCACTATGCAACCAGGGCTCCTGAATAATAAATGAATACGCCACAAAAATAACTCATCAATCAATGACAATTAGAATTGCCAAAGTAGTATAGTTAAGATAACTTGAGGGAATTCATGGGACGCTTTCCCAGGGAATGCCATGTTTCTTCTAGGTTTATCTCCTAGAAGACTGACAAAGGATCCCCTGCGGGTGCCTCAGCTCAAGACAGGGAATGCTGAACATGCTCACAGTCACACTCACACAAAGGGTCATCATCAACGTTGCACACGTATTGCATTGCAATCACCTGAAGAAGTGCCACTCTGATTGCTACGCACATGAGTGGCAAATCTTCAAGTGGGGGCACTGCACACGGCAGGGCAGGAGCTGATAAGCCACCTCAAACACACCATGAACCACCAAACCACGTCAGCCTGAACACAACCCCGTTCCATGAGACACAAGTGGGATTGAAAAAAGGGGAATTGGAATGCCACCACCCTCTCCCTTCTCTCAACCCTTTTGATTGGGCATCCCTATTGGAATTATGTGGATACACTGTAAGGCAAGCATGGTAGAAGCCTCAAACCTTAATCTCTACCCAAATTTAAGTACTTACTGGCATTTTTTCTGATATTCTGCTGATCATGGTTGTTGCATGAAGAACATATTTGACATCCAATAAAGTCACCTATGAAGTACAAATGCTCAGAGCACCTGAAGAAGGGTAGCAGATTCTGTGGCAACTAAGGTTTATGGAACCACATGTGGGATCCAACGAGGCAGAGATAATAGACGGACCCATAGGAATGCATAAGATAGGTCTTACAAGTGTGTTCTAAAATGAGAATAGCCACTCAAGAGGGGAAGAGGAAGGAAGAGGCAGAAAATAAATATAAATGAATACAATTAAAAATAAATAGAAAATAAAGGAAATTAAAATTACATACATATATATATATATATATATATATATATATATATGTTTGTGTTTAATTAGTTGATTGTGTTTGACTTTGGTACCTTAATGGCACAAGACACAACCAGTCCAGTTAGAATGTTGGGAGACAAAAGATGAGTAATTCTCCTACCTTCATAGCAGTGTTCGATTCCTCCTTCTTGAATGAGTTGAGCAGCAGGGAAATTCAGGAAAAGAAAACAAAAAACACTTAAACCAGTCACCACTCCAACACCTTGACATCCTTTAAAATCACTTACCTGATATGGAATGGAATCTCAGGGCGAGCTCCATTGATCAAAAGAATATAGCAGTTACCTTGTGGTCTCACAGTGTGGATTTGTTTGCTATCTTACATTTTTCTGTCTCGCTCTTAATGTCCTGAATACCACACAGACATGACCTTCTGGACAGAAATATTGAATAATGGCCTCTGCATTGTCTCCTATTCAAATGGCCTTGAAAAACAAAAAGATAATTTATAAAGAAAGGAGGAGGAGGAGAAAGAAAAAAAGAAGGTGGTGGAGGTGGCAGAGGAGGGCGCGGATGAAAAAGAGGACAAGGGGGATGAAGTAGAGGAGCAGGAAGATGAGGAGGAGTAGAAAGATGTACAAGAAGAAGAAGATAGCCGCAGAAGTAGGAGAAGGAGGAGGAAGATCAAAAGTCATGCCTTTAATACTGTGAAGAAACAACAAGAACAATAAAAATTCATGCCTCCAATCTTGTTACCACAATAAAAGATGTTACAATTGCTTAAGGGACAAGCTTACAGGGCTCACAGATTTACTACATCAACATTTGCATTTACTCTATTTACTCCCTGATGTGACTGACAGATAGTATGTAGCAAAATATTTAAATGAAAAGTTTCACGGTCAGAGAGAGTCTGGTGGATCCCAGAGACGATGGCCATAAATCAACCTTCAACCCAGAAATGGAATTCATTCCTATGGCTCAATTATCACTTAAGAGGTAGGTCTAAAAAGTGAATAACTACATTATTAATTAAAAAAAAAACTCTAGAAAAGGGGAACTCAGCATTACTAAGGCCTCTAATCTTTAACACAAATCCTCATCTTGTGGTGAACCCAACCAAACAACCAATGCCAATGCTGCTTCCTAACTGTAACTTTTGTACTGTATGAATCACAATGTTAATATCTCATGTGCAGGATGCATTTTTCTTGCTACAAACTGAACAAGATGAAAGCAGACTGATGAATCACAAAACAATTCATAATTACATTTTGTGAAATATTTATTTCGAATTACAAATCAATGAAACTATCTTGAAACATAGTGTAGTTGGGAAAAGTATTTTACTTTAAGTATAACCAACAATATCGATACATTTCTCTGAGAGTACGTGTAAAAAGCTAAACTCTGGGTTCCTAAGACTGTGGGAAATAAGTGTTTTCCATGGGTCACCAGTGGCCTCTGTAAAAGTGTCATTTGCCCCCAAGGACTCGTGACCCAACTTTGAGAACTGCTGCTTTAGATCCTCCTCCTATTCCTCCCTCTCCTCCTCCCTCTGTTGCTCACAATTAAAAGCCACGGTCAAACATCACACATGAAACACACCTAAATTAAACATAGCAGGGGTTGAATGACAGACCTCAATGGGAGTAGGGAAAATAATACTCATAGAATCATGATAAAATTCTTGGAAATCTGTGATAGGACTTGGTTGCCCATTGTTACCTTAACTAAAGTATAACAAGGGGGAGCTTTGAAGAACACAAATATATTGTGTCCAAGCTTGAGGAGCTAGGAGTTCCAAGCAGGACTTGGCTCCTGAGGGAGGGCCTTCTTTGCAGTGTGATGCTGTTAAACCTGCTAGAACTCATTTTTGTGCCTCTACTACAGCTAGATCCACTCTATGTATGCCAATTTCAAGATCTTCCTTCGACTGTACCTACATGGATCTTTGATAGCCCCCAAGAGACTAGATAAAGAAACCATGGCTCATTTGCATGATTTAGTCACTGCACTTGTACACGATCATTTTGCACAGTACACCCTTTATGGCCACACACATCCTTCCCCCTCAATATCGTTATGGGAACTATGATGCTGATCAACGAAGGCAATATGAATAATTAGTTGTAAAATAGGTGTGATTAGAAAATTTTTAACAATAACAGAAATGTGGTAGCTACTTGCATGTATACACAATGAAACAGCAATGAAATCACTACACATAAGAGTCAACATATATTTAGAGATGGATGAGTAAAATTCAACATATAAATGGGAAGCCAAAATCACTGGATTTTAAAAGAAGATTCGAATTCATAGAAAAACAAAGTAATACCTGGACTGTAACAGAATTAAGAATCTGGTTTTTGATAAAGAATAATTAAAAGTAAAAACAAAGAGGAAAATATTTTTCTATCACACAGAAAGATGATCAGAAAATATTCACACACATGAGCACACACATATTCATGTTTGAAATGAACTTATAAGTTAATAAGACTTCAACTCCACTTCAGTTTTCCTTTTCCTCCTTCTGCCTCCACTCAGACCAACATGCAGATCTAAGGGACAAGGAATCAGGAGGGTAAGACATATTTTTTAAAAATAAGCCATCACGATAAAAAGAGCACACACAGGCAAACCATAAATGATCTCACCGGATATTCCAAATATGATGAATGGGTGGGAAATAAATATATGAAAAGAGGCTCAATATCTTTACTCAATAAATAGACTCAAATTAAAACAAGAAAAAGATAAAATTCCATGTGAAATGACCAAGTTTAGAAATGCACAGAAATTTCTGAAAGCATTAGAAAGTTACAGTCCCTCCATATCCTCTACTATATTGGTTACTTGCTGCTCTTGCTGTGTTTTACCTCTTCTACCACTGCCTGGGTGAGGTGGTATCTCATTGTTGGTGCAATTTACATGTACATTAGGGATATTGTGCATGCCCTCATTAGAAGGTTGGCAACCTGATGGTCATCTTTGGCCAATGTCTTCTTCAGGTCCATGGCCTCGTATGGATAGAATTTTGTGTTTGCATTTTTTTTACTTTCTGAATTAAGATGCAGCACTTTCATATAAATTTTGAATATTATCCCTCTATCTGATAAATCATTTATCATTTGTTCAACATTCTGTGTATTTTTTTCCTGCACATAAATACCATATTTTTAGAGGTGACAATCTTTGTCTTGGGTAATGGGTGTGATTTGGCTTACGCTCAAGTGCGTGCTTATACGTGGTCTTATAGACTGACATAGTGATGTTCAGTGAGATTCATTTTTTTCTTGTATTTTTGAACATGTTGCATGATCCTTGTGTTTCAAGCTTCAAGTTAGCACACATTCAGTTTTCCACGCACTGCTGTATTTATTTTGCTTGCAAGTTCTCAGGCAATGCTAATGGTGATATACTTACTCTTTAAATGTAGGATGGTCTTTCATACTGACCTGGAATTAATGCAGGAAACAAGACCAAGACCAGACTAACACCATCCATTACAAACTGACTGAGTATAATTCATAAAGTTCAGTTCTCCTGAGTGTACGCATGGAGTTGCCATGAGATGAAATAAGCTTGATGAGAGGGGCTAAGGTTTATTCTTTTCCATTTCCTTTGCCTCACTGAGGTGGGAACCCTTTAGGGGAGGAGAAGCCCTCTCATTAATCTCATGTATTGGCTGGAAGTTTCTACTGCAGACCTCCGAGGTGGCCTTGGAACTCACACCACTAAGTCACCAAAGATAACCCCCCTCACAAGAGATATGATTTTGGAGGGATGGTGATAAACTTTCATTTGAAAGTCAACTCTTTCTCTGCTGTTCTGACTGGTGGGGTTCCATCCAATCTTGTAGTTAATGGTCATGTCCTTAACTATTAGTGAGGACGGGATCCTCCACAGAATGATTGCATGTCACTTTTACTCCAATATAATAGTAGTTGTCAAACAAAGAAAATGTCTAAATGTTAAATCAGACTCATACTAACAATCGCTTCTTATTTTCCAGGTGTGAAAACTAGGTTCTCATAACATTTCATGTGCTGTGCCCACAGTAGATCCATAAGACCACGACGGATGGAGGTGATGCTGTGCTTTACTCTACTCAGAGAAGCGCAGGTGATATAACAACTATACACACTGCGCATTTCTAAGTAAGGCACCCAACACAGATTTTCAGCAGAGTGGTGAAGTGGTCCAGTTCCTAGACATCACACGGGATGCTCCTCTCACATGTATCCCAAATGATTCAACTATCTCGGGAAGGCACAACCAATTGTGCCAAGTATTCTAAACTCTGGTCCCTTCTTGGGCACTTAGCTACTATATGACTAAGAAATAAACATATACACCAACCCAAAAATACTCATGGCCACATACATTCCAACTCACCTGAGTCTGTGAGACAGAGTAGAAGTGCCCCTGCAAGCTTCTGAGATTGACTTTATCCTGGAGATCAGTCCAATTCACAAACACTGTCCAACAAGAGCTACTTAACAAAACAAGGACTAAACCACAAAAAATAACTCATCAATCATGGACAATTAGAATTGCCAAAGAAGCATGCTTAAGATGACTTGAGGGCATTCATCGGAAGCTGTCGCAGGGAATGTGATGTTCTAGGTTTACTTTCTAGAAGGCTAACAAAGGATCCCCTAGGGGTGCCTCAGCTCAAGACAGGGCATGCAACACATGATCACATTCTCACCCACTGAAAGGGTCACCACCATGGTAGCACATGTATTGCATTACATCACTCAAAGAAATGCCTCTCTGATTGCGATTCACATGAGTGGCAAATCCTCAAGTGAGGGCACTGCACACAGCAGGGCTGGAGGTGATAAGCTGCCCCCAAAACACCATGCACCACCACACCATATCAGCCTGAGCACAACCCTCTGCTCCATGTGACACCGACAGGATTGACATAAGGTTCTTAGAAAAACCCCACTCTCTTCCCTCTTTTAACTCTTCTGACTGCATCTTTGTTGTGACTAGGTGGACAGACTGCAAGAAAAACATGGAAGAAGTCTTCCTCCTTAAATCTCATTCTCTCAAACTTGAAGTACTTATGGGCATTGTTTTTCAGAGATTCTCCTGAACATATCTACTGAATTAAAAAAAAAACAAATTCATTAAATGTCAGGGGTAAAGTACAAAATCTCAGGGGGCAGGAAGAAGGGCTGCAGATCGTGAGGCCACAAAGGTTATTGCAATCATATGTGGGGTCCAGGAAGGCAGAGATGATTAAGAGACCCATAGGGCCTTAGACGAAATGTCTGGGAGGGGTGTTCTAAAATGCCACATATTGGAAAATGCAACAAAAGAACTGCATTCTGCTGTGAGACAGAGGTCACCCAATGGTAACTTTTGAACTCTTAAAAATACCTGTCAACATGCTCTGGTCTAGCCCAACTTGCAAGATAGAATTGGGGTCCTGATAGTGGGGGGGGAGGAATGCTGTGTGTCATTGTTGCAATCATGCTCCATGACAGGTAAATCTCCTCCCTGTGAATCTTTGGTAGGGATATCCAACCTGCTAAAGACGACTTTTGGGTCTTCACTCCACACACCTTGTCACTCACAATGTTATGAATTTTCGGGGATAACCCGGATAAATAAATCCCACATGACCAAAAGTGTGAGTAGCCTTTCCAGGGGTCAAGTGGCAGGCACAGGAAGAAAAGGGGAGCCCAGCACAATCAGCTACAACCCCTTCTATTTTGATTCACAACAGGAAAGTGGGTGAAGGAAGGCATTGGTAACTGTAAGACATTTAGAAATAATAATGATTCACAAAATTATCCAGGGGTCAAAGAAAGGAGAGGCTGATACAGGGAGAAGTAAACATGAGAGCTGGTACCAAGGACTCAGGGAGAAAGAAAATGTTTTGAAAAGATGGTACAAAAGATGGCAACAAACGTACGAATGTGCTTGATCCTATGGGTGGATGCATGGATTGTGATAACTGTTGAAAATGCCATCAATCAAATGATCAGAAAATAAATAGATGCAATGATATATATGTGTGTGTATATATGTATATATGTATGTTTGTGTTTAACTGGTTGATTGGATTTGACTTTGGGATCTTAATGGCAAAAGGCACAAGCAGATGAGTAACTATGTTGGGAAACAAAGGACAGCAATTCACCTACCTGCATTACACAGTTCCCTTCCTCCTTCTTGAATGAGTTGGGGAGCAGGGAGATTCAGGGAGAGGCAATAAAACACACTGAACCAGTTACCAACCCAACACCTTGGCATCGTTTCAAATCACTTACCTGGGAGGGGATGGAATATCAGAGCAGGGTCCATTCCTCAAAGGGACTTATAGCAGTTATCTTGAGCTCTACCAGACGTGATTCGTTATTTTCCATCTTTCTGTCTTGCTTTTTCTGTCCTGAATACAACAAACACAAGACGTCCTAGGAGATTAAGACTGAACAATGACCTCTGAATTTTCTATTAAAATAACCTTAAAAAAACAAAAGGGTGATTTATCAAGAAGCAGGAAGATGGAGCGAAGGAGGAGGAACAGGAAAAGGAGGAAGAGAAGGAGAAGGAGAAGGCGGACGAGCAGGAGGAAGAAGAAAAGGAGAAGGAGTTGGAGGGAGAGGAGGAGGAGGAGACGAAGAAGAAAAAGAGACGCTTTTAACCTTTTTGTCCCAAGAGGGGATGATCCAAAGACTTAAGAGAAAAGCTTACAGGCCACAGATTTAGTGTATATACATTTACATACACGCTTTTGATTTCCTGATGTAACTCTCAAATATAATGTAGCATAACATTTAAGGTAAAAGGCTTGCGGTAAGAGAGAGTCTGGTGGAACCCAGAGACCATGGCCATAAGTCAAACTGCAAATGAGAAGTGGAATTCACTCCCATGACTCAATTATCAGACAAGAATTAGGTCTATAAAGTGAACAACCACATTACAGAGTACAAAGTCTCGAACAGGGGTTCTCAGCATTACTAATTCCACTAGCCTCTAACACATGTCCTCATGTAGTGGTGACCCCAACCAATCAATATCCTTGCTACCTCGTAACTGTAATTTTGCTACTGTTATGAATCACAAGGTAAAATAATCCATATGCAGAATTCATTTTCATTGCTACAAGTGAACATAATCAAAATATACAGATGAATCAAAAACAATCCATAATTATATACTGTGAAATATTTATATCTAATTACATATATATGAAATTTTATCTTCAAGCTTGGTATTGCATGGTTAATACTCATACTATAATTCCAGCTAAAAACTTTGCTACATTTCCATCAGAGTATGAGTAACAAGCCAAACTCTGGGTTCCTAAGACCCTCAGAAATATGTTTTCGAGGGTTCTCTTGTGAATGGATCAATAGACACTACAAAGGGGCATGACTCCTACTTTAAGAACATCTGTTCTAGATCTTCCTCCTATTCCTCACTCTTCTGTGTCCTCTGTTGCTCCCAGTGAACAGCAGTGGTCAAACATCATACATGTAACTCACCAAAAAAAAAAAAATTAACAGGAACTGAATGACAGACCTCAATGTGAGTAGGGAAAATAAGACTCACAGAAGCATGGTAAAACTCCTTGGGACTCAAGAGAGTCACAGTATGGCCATAACAGGAATATCACAAGTGGAGTGTGTTAAGGAACACAAATGAATAGTGACCAAGCCCAAGGAGCTAGAAGTTCACAATGAGGACGTGGCTCCTGGGGAAGGGCCTTCTTTGCAGAGTGATGCTGTTAACACTTGCTACCATTTTCCCCCTCCACCCTACGTATCTGAATTTCTAGAACTTCCTTCCACTGCAGCAATACGGCTCTTTGATAATCTGGAAGGGAATAGATAAAGAAACCATGGCACACTCCTTTGACTTAGTCACTGTACTTGTACATGATCTTTTTGCACTGTACACTCCTTTTGGCCAGCCACATCCATCTCCATGTATATTGTTCCTGATAGGATGGTGCTGATCAACGAATGGCAACATGGGAAATGGAAAATGGGTGTGGTTAGAAAAAATTATCACAACAGTAATGTGATATATTTGCATGTATATAGAATGAAATGAACAAAGAAATCACTCTTCACCAAAGTCAATACATATGTAGAGATGGATAGGGAAAATTCACCTAACAATAGGCCTACCAAAAATTATTGGATTTTAAGGGAAGAGGAAAATTTATCCCGATTTTTAAAGTAATATCTTGTACTATAACAGACTTATACATCTAGTCGTTAATACAAAAAATGCAACTATAACCAAAACTGACAACAAATAAATATAATGAGAATATATATGTAGCAAACATATCATGTTTGAAATGAACTTGTCAGTCAATAAAGACAACAAGTCCACTTCAGTTTTACTTTTCCTCCTTCTACCTCCACTCAGACCTACATGCAAATCTAAGGGACAAGGAATCAGGAGGGTAGGAAATGTTTTTTAAATAATCCAAAAGGATAACAAGAGCACACACGAGTAAAACATAAATCATCTCAGTGAACACACCAAACAGGAGAAATGGGTAAAAATATACATATAAGAAGAAAGATTAAGCATCTTTGGTCAATGAGTAAACTCAAATTCACACAAGAAAAAGATAAAATCCATGTGAAATCAAGGGGTTCAGAAATACATAGGAAATTCAGAAATCATTAGCAACTTGGGGTCTGTCATTAAGCTCTACCACACTGATTATTTGCTGTTGTTGTTAGGTTTTAACTCTTCTACCACTGCTTGGGTGAGGTGGTATCCCACTGCTGGCTTGATTTGCATGTCTCTTAGGGCAATGGTGCATTCATTCACTCATTGGAAGGTTGACCACCTGAAAGTCATATTTAGCCAATGTCCTCTACAGGTCTATGTCCTCTCTTTTAATAGAATTGTGTGTTTGTGTTCTTTCTCATGAAGGTACTACGCTGTCATATAGATTCTCAAGACTATCCCTCTATCTGATAAATCATGGTCTATTTTTTTTCACATTTGATAGGTTCTAATATTTTTGTGAATTCTTTTCATGTACATAAATGCCTTATTTTTAGAGGCAACAATTTTTGCCTTCTATAGTGGGGTTCCTATCCTTGCTGCTCAGCATGTGATTTTACCTTGTTTTATAATCTGACATTGGGTTGTTAAATGAGATTGTTTTTATTTCTGCTTTTGAAGACGTTGCATGATCATTCAATTTCAAGCTTCATGTTAGTACACATTCCATGTTCCCTACCCTGGTGTATTGTATTTACTTGGACATACTTGGGCTATACTAATGGTGATATACTCACTGTTTACATGTAGGGTGGTCTTTCAAACCATCCTGGAAATAATGCAGGAAAGAAGAACAAGACCAGTCTGTCTGCATCTATTACAAATTGACTTAGGACATTACTAGAGTTCAATTCTATTGAGTTTCCACAAGGAGTTATCATGAGATGGAATAGGCTTGATGACAGGGGCTATGGGTTTTTCTTACACATCTCCTTTGCCTTTCTGACATCACAACTCTTTAGGGGAGTAGAAATCCCCTTTAATTTGATGTAGTGGCTGGGGTTTTGAACTGTAGACCTAAACTGACAAAATAAAGTCACCAAAGAAAACGCCCCCCTCCAATTGGTATCTTTCTGGAGGGGTCAGGGTAAAATTCCATTTGAAAGTCAGCTCTTTCTCTATTATTCCTACTGTTGGGTTCCATCTAGTCTTTTACTTAATAGCCATGTCCTTAATTGCTAGTGAAGAGGGGTCCTCCACAGAATGATTACATCTAACGTTTAGTTCCACATAATAGCAGTAATCCAAGAAAGAAAAAAGCCTAAATTTTAAATCAGAATCATACTAACATTGGCTTCTTTTTTTAAGGTGTGACAACTAGATTATCATATCAGTTCATGTGCTGTGCCCACCATAGATCCAACTCTCTTAAGACCACAACAGACGTAGGTGATGCTGTGCATTACTCTACTCAGAGAAGCGCAGCTGACATAAAAACCATACAGATGCGCAATTCCAAGTAAGGCACCCTACACAGAGTGACAGAGGGGTTGTGAAGAGGTCCAGTTTCCACAGAATGTCGCATGGGATGATCCACTCACATGTATTCAAAATTACCCAAGTATCTAGGGATTGCTCACCCTATTGTGTCATGTATTCTGAACTCTGGTCCCTTCTACATAACTAAGAAATAAACATATGCCCCACAACTCATGGCCACATATATTCCTACTCACCTCACTCTGTGACTCAGAATAGAACTGTCCCTGTAAGTTATTGAGATTATCTTTATCTTGGAGATTAGTCCAATTATTAAACACTATGCAACCAGAGCTTAACAAGTAAATGAATAAACCACAAAAGAACTCATCAATCAAGGACAGTAAGAATTGACAAAGAAGCATGCTCAAGTTAACTTGAGGGCATTAATGGGAAGATTTGGATATGCCATGTTCTAGGTTTATCTCCTAGAAGACTGACAAAGGATCCCCAGGGGGTGCCTCAGCTCAAGACATTGAAGCACATTCTCACAGATACACCCACTCAAAGGGGCACCACCATAGTTGCAGACATATTGCATTACATCACTCAAAGAAGTGCCACTCTGATTGCTATACACGAGTGACAAACCCTCAAGTGGCTGCACTGCACACAGCAGGGCTGGAGGTGATAAGCCGCCCCAAAGACAGCATGCACCACTACACCATGTCAGCCTGATCACAGCCCTCTGCTCCACGTGACAGCAGCAGGATTGACACAGGTTCTTGGACAACCCTCACCCTATTTCCTCTTTCAACTCTTCTGACTGTACATCCCTCTTGGAACGAGGTGGACAGACTTCAAGAGCAACATGGAAGGAGCGTTCCCCTGTAAGTCTCATTATCTCAAACTTCAAGTATTTATAGGCATTGTTCTTCAGAGGTTTGACTGAGCATGGTTGATGCATGAAAAGACCAACAATGGGCTGAGCCTCGGTGGCATAAGTGGTTAAGTTTGTAACTGCAGCCCACAGGCTTGGTGGTTGAAATCCAGCAGCGGCTCTCAGGATCGGCACTGGATAGCGCCTACGACCACCAGAGGCAGTGATGCCCAAACACAAAAAAAAGACCAACAACACATATCATTGAAAGTCAGTTGTGAAGTACAAAACATTAGAGGGCAGGAAGAAGGGGAGCAGATCCTGTGCCAACTAAGGGTATAGGAACCACACGAGGGGACCTGGGAGGCAGAGATAATTGATGAACTCATAGGAACTCAGAAGAAAAGTCTAGCACAAGCGTTCTAAAATGCCACATCTTGGAAAATGCAACAAAGCAGTTGCATTCTGCTGTGAGTCAAAAACCACCCAATGGCAACTTTCGAATTCTTATATATAACTGTCTACATGCTCTGGTCTAGCCCACCTTGTAAGGTTGAATTGGGATCATGATAGTGGAGGGGAAGAATGCTGTGAGTCCTCAGTGTGCTATCATGCTTCCTGACGGGTAAATCTCCTCCCCGTGAACCTTCTGGAATGGATGCCCAATCTCCAAAAGATGAACTTTTGGTATTCACTCTGCACAACTCGTCAAACACAATTATATGAATTTTGGGTGGTATCCCGGATAGAAAAACAAAACAGGACCAATATTGAGAATAGACTTTCAAAGGGTGATGAGGATGGCACGGCAAGTACACGGGAACCCAGCACAAAGAATACAACCCATTCAAAGAGGATGTGCTACACAAAAGGTGGTGAAGAAGGCGTTTGTCAGTGTAAGAGATAAAGAAATAAGAATTCACAAAATTATCCACGGTCAAGAGAAAGAGAGGCACAGAAAGGAAAGGTAAAAATGAGAAGCAGATAGCAAGGACTCAGGGAGAAAGAAAATTGCTTTGAAAATTATGATGGCAACAAATGTACAAATGTGCACGGCACTATGGGTGGAGGAATGGAGTGTGATAAGAGGTTAAGAGTCACAGAAAATGATCAGAAAATAAATTAATGCAATTAAAATGATATGTATGTATATTTATCTTTAACTGGTTCATTGGATTTGACCTTGGGATCTTGATGGCACAAGACAGAACCAGTCCAGTAACAATGTTGGGAGACAAAGAAGAGCAATTCTGCTAACTGAATTATAATGTTCAATTCCTCCTTCCTGAATGAGTTGAGGAGTAGGGAGGATTGGGGAGAGACAATAAAATACACTTAAACCAGTGGAGGATCAGGGAGAGACAATAAAATACACTTAAACCACTTAGCAACCCAACACCTTGACATCTGATCAAATCACTTACCTGGGAGGGGAGGGAATCCCAGGAGGGTTCCATTCATCAAAGAGGAATATAGCAGTCACCTTGTGTTCTCAGGCTAGATTTCTTTGCTGTCTTTCTGTCTTGCTTTTTCTGTCCAGAGTACAACATAGACACTACTTCCTAGGATAAAAATATTGAACAATAACCTCTAGATTTCCTCTTATTGAAATGGTCTGAAAAAACAAAAGGATAACTTGTAAAAAAAGAGGAGGAGGAGGAGGAGGAGGAGGAGGAGGGAGAATCGCAGGGGGAGGATGAAGGGAAAGGGGACGGGTAGGACAAGATGGCGGAAAAGGAAGAGGAAGCGAGGGGGAGGAGATGACGACGAAGAAAAAAGAAATGCCTGTAACCTTGTTACCCCAATAGGGGATATTCCAAAGACTTAAGAGAAAAGCTTACAGAGCTCACAGATCGATGTAGTGTGTATCCATTTCCATACACACTTTTGATTCCCTGATGTGACTGCCAGATAGACTATAGAGTAATACTTAAGGTAAAAGGTTTGCGGTCAGAGAGAGTCTGGTGGATCCCAGAGACCATGCCCATAAGTTAACCTTCAAACCAGAAGCTGAATTCACTCCTATGACTTAATTATCAAACAAGAAGTAGGTCTATGAAGTGAACAACCATATTAAAGAGTCCGAACTCTAGAACAGGGGTTATCAGCATTCCTAATGCCACTAGACTTTAACACAGGTACTCATGCTGTGGTGACCCCAACCATACAATCAACCCTATTCCTCCTTCCTAAATGTAATTTTGCTACACTCATGTATCAAAGGTAAATATTTCATATGCAGGATTCATTTTCATTGCTAAAAACTGTACATAATGAAATTATACTGATCAATCAAAAACAATCCGTAATTATATATTGTGAAATATTTATTTCTATTTACATATTCATGAAATTTTGTCTTTAAGCTTGGTGTTGCATGGTAAATACTCATATTAAAACTACAGTTAAAAACAATGCTACATTTCCATCAGAGTATGTGTAAAAACTCAAACTCTGGGTTCCTAAGACCCTCAGAAATGTTTTCCAGGGTTTTCTGGTGACCTCTGTCAAAGGGCCAGTTGACACCCCAAAGGGGCATGACCCCCACTTTGAGAACCACTGCTCTAGATCCTCCTCCTATTCCTGACTCCTCTGCGTCTTCTGTTGCTCCCAGTTATCAGTAGTGGTCAAATATAACACATGTAACACACTGAAAATAGAACTTAACAGGAACTGAATGACAGACCTCAATATGAGTAGGGGAAAAAAGACTCATAGAAGCATGGTAAAACTCTTTGGGACTCTGAGAGTCACAATATGGCCATAATAAAAATAACACAAGTGGAGGGCAATAAGGAACACAAATGAATTGTGACCAAGCTCAAGGAGATAAAAGTTCAAAATGAGGACTTGGCTCCTGGAGGGAGGGCCTTATTTACAGTGTGATGCTGTTAACACCTGCTAGCATTTTTGTGCCCCCACTCTATGTACCTGAATTTCTAGAAATTCCTTCCACTGTAGCTGTTTGGCTCCTTTAAATCCCTGAAGTTATTCAGTAAAGAAACCATGGTACACAGAGTTGACCTAGTTACAGTACTTGTACATGATTCTTTTGCTCAGTACAAGCTTTTGACCAGACACATCCTTCACTATAAATATTGTTACAAGCAAGATGATGATCAGTGAATGGTAACATGAATAATACATTGGAAAATGGGTCTGGTTAGAAAAATTTTAACAATAACATAAATGTGATAAATATTTGCATGTATATAGAATGAAAGAACAAAGAAATCATTACTTATCAGAAACAATACATATATAGCGAATGTTAGGCAAAATTAAATTGACAAATATTAGCCCAAAATTATTAAATCTTCAGAGAAGAATTGAATTCATAGAAAACTGAAAGTAATAACTTGGACTGCAACAGAATTAACAATCTGGTTTTGGATAAAATTTAAGCATAATTAAAACGGTGACCAAAACAGGAAAATATTTTCTAGTCACAAAGAAAAACATTCAAAATCAGAAAATATAACCACACATACAGGCACACAGACTCACACACACATCATGTTTGAAATGAACTTGAAAGTCATTAAGACTCCAAGTTCACTTCAGGTTACTTTTCCTCCTTCTACCTCCACTCAGACTAACATGTAGATCTGAGGGACAAGGAATCGGGAGGGTAAGGAATAATTTTTTAAAATAAGTCAACATGATAACAAGCACACACATGGTCAAAACAGAAATGATATCATGAGACATTCCGAATATGATGAATGGGTGGGAAATAAATATATGAAGAGGTTCAATATATTTACTCAATGAGCAAACTCAAATTAAAACATGAAAAAGACAAGTTGAAAATGAATGGGGTTACAAATGCACTGGAATTTCTGCAAACATTATAAAGTTGTAGTCCCTCAATACTCTCTACCACATTAACTTTTTGTTGCTGTTATGTTTCACCTCTTCTACCACTGCATGGGTGAGGTGATATCACATTATTATTATAATTTGCATGTCCCTTAGGGATACTGTGCATTCCCTGATTATAAGGATGGCCATGTGAAGGTCATCTTTGGCCAAAGTCCTCTTCAGGTACATGGCCTCTAATTAATAGAATTTTGTCTTTGTGGGTTTTTTTTTTTTCAGAATAACATGCTGCACTTTCATTTAAATTTTGAAGATTATCCCTCTGATAAATCATTTTCTATTTAATTCCACATTCTGTGTACTGTTTTCATGCACATAAATGCCATATTTTAGAGGTGACAATCTTTGTCTTCTGTAGTGAAGAGTGCTTTCCTTTATGCTCAAGCGTGTGCTTATACCTCATCTTATAGACTGACATTGGGAAGTTCAATGAGATTTGTATTTCATCTTGTATTTTTGAAGTTGTGGCAAGATCCTTGTGTTTCCACAAGTTAGTACACATCTCATTTTTCATGCACTGTTGTTATTTTATTTACTTGCAAGTTCTCAGGGAATGCTACTGGTGACATACTCTTTAGTTGTAGGATGGTCTTTCATACCGACTTGGAAATAATGCAGGAAAAAACAGCAAGACCAATCTAACATCATCCATTACAAACTGACCGAGAACATTCCATAGAACTCAGTTCTCCTGAGTGTACACATGGAGTTGCCATGAAATCAAATAAGCTTGATGACAGTGGCTATGATTTTTTCTTTTCCATTTCCTTTGCCTTACTGATGTGGGAACTCTTTGGGGAGTACAAACTCTCTCTTTAAAATCATGTGCTAACTTGGAGCTTGAACTGCAGACCTCCGAGGTGGCAGTCCAACTCCCAGCACTAAGTCACCAAAGAAAATGCCCCTCACAACAGATATCATATTGAAGGGGTGGTGGTAAACATCTATTTGAAAGTCAGTTCTTTCTTTATTATTCCTACTGGTGGGGATCCATCTAGTCTTGTAGTTAACAACCATGTCCTTAATTGTTAGTGAAAACAGGTCCTGCACAGATTGATTGCATAGAAATGTTAGTCCATATAATAGCAGTTGTCAAAGAAAATGAAATGCCTAAATGTTAAATCAAAGTAATACTAACATTGGATTCTTATTTTCCAGGTGTGAAAACTTGGTTCTCATAATAATTCATGTGCTGTGCCCACGGTAGATCCAACTCTCATGAGACCACGACGGATGGAGGTGATGCTGTGCGTTACTCTACTCAGAGAAGCGCAGGTGATATAAGAACTATACAGACTGAGCATTTCTAAGTAAGGCACTCTACACAGAGTTTCAGCGGGGTGGTGAAGTGGTCCAGCTTCCACACAATGTCGCATGGGATGCTCCTCTCACATGTATCCAAAATTATTCGAGTATCCAGGAAGTGCTCACGCACATGTGTCAAGTATTCTGAACTCTGGTCTCTTCTTGGGCACTTACCTTCTATATAATTAAAAAATAAATATACACTCCAACCAATAATACTCATGGCCACATAAATTCCCACTTACGTGACTCTATGGAACAGAACAGAAGTGTCACTGTAAGCTTCTGAGATTGTCTTTACCCTGGATATTAGTCCAACTCATAAACACTATGCAACCAGAGCTTCTAAACAAATCAATGACTAAAACACAAAACTAACTCATCAATCAAGAACAATTAGAATTGCCAAAGAAGCATGCCTAAGATGACTTGAGGGTATTCATCGGAAGCCGTCCCAGAGAATGTCATATTCCAGGTTTACCTCCTGGAAGACTGACAAAGGATCCCCTGGGGGTGCCCTCAGCTCAAGACAAGGCACACCGCACATTCTCACAGTCACACCCACACAAAGGGTTACCACCATGGTTGACATGCATCACATTACAACACTCAAAGAAGTGCCACTCTGATTGCTATACACATGAGTGGCAAATCTTCAAGTGGGGGCACTGCACACAGCAGGGCCGGAGGTGATAAGGTACCGCAAACACACCATGAACCACCACACCATGTGAGCCTGAGCACAGTCCTCTGCTCCATGTGACTCCAGCAGGATTCATATAAGGTTCTTGGAAAGCCCCCACTCTCTTCCCTCTTTTCAATCTTCTGACTGTGCATCCCTATTGTGATTAGGTTGACAGAATGCAAGAGCAACATGGAAGGAGCCTTCCCCCTTAAATCTCATTCTCTCAAACTTGAAGTACTTATGGGCATTGTTCTTCAGAGACTCTGTTGAAAATGGCTAATGCATGAAAAAAACAACAACACTTACATTCATTGAAAGCGGGCAGAAAAAGTGTAGCAGATCCTGCAGCCACAAAGGTTATTGCAATCACACGTGAGGTCCAGGGAGGAAGAGATGACTGATGGACCCATAGGACCTCAGGATAAAGGTCTGGCACAGGTGTTCTAAAATGCCACATTTTGGAAAATGCAACAAAGCAGTTGGTATTCTGCTGTGAGTCAGAGACCACCCAATGGGGACTTTCGAACTGTCTGCAAGTTCTGGTCTAGCTCATCTTGTAAGGTAGAATTGGGGTCACGATAGTGGAGGGGAGGAAAGCTGTGAGTCATCGGTGTGCTATCATGTTGCCTGACAGGTAATTCTCCTCCGTGTGAACCTTCGGGAAGAGATACCCAATCTCCTAAAGATGAGCCTTTGGTATGCATACCGCACAACTCTTCACACACAATTATACCAATTTTGGGTGCTATCTCGAATAGAAGAAACCCACAGGACCAATATTGAGAATAGCCTTTCAAAGGGTGACGAGGATGGCACGGCAAGTACACGGGAACCCACCACAATGAACTACAACCCATTCCAAGAGGATGTACAACACAAAAGACGGTGAAGGAGGCGTTGGTCAGTGTAAGACATGAAGAAAAAGCAATTCACAAAATTAAGAACGGTCAAGGTAAGGAGAGGCAGAGAAAGGAAGGGGTAAAAATGAGAAGCGGATACCAAGGACTCAGGGAGAAAGAAAATGTTTTGAAAATTGTGATGGCAACAAATGTACAAATATGCTCGACACTATGGATGGTTGGATGGATTGTGATAAGAGCTATAAAAGGCACTAAAGAAATTATCAGAAAATAAATAAAGGCAATTAAAATGATATTTATGTATATTTGTCTCTAACTGCTTCATTGGGTTTGACCTTAGAATCTTGATCGCACAAGACAGAACCAGTCCAGTAACAACTTTGGGAAAATCAATGAAGAACAACTATGCTACCTGAATTATAATGTTCAATTCCTCCTTCCAGAATGAGTTGAAGAGCAGGGAGGATCCGGGAGATGAGAAAATACGCTTCAACCAGTTACCAAGCCAACACCTTGATATCCTTTCAAATCACTTACCTGAGAGGGGATGGAATCTCAGGAGAGTTTCATTCATCAAAGAGGAATATGGAAATCACCTTGTGGTTTCTCAGCTGGATTTCTTTGCCATCTTCCATCATTCTGTCTAACATTTTCTGTCCTGAAAACAAAATAAACACTACATCGTAGGATACAAATATTGAACAATGACCTCTGATCTTCCCCCTATTAAAATGGTTTTAAAAAACAAATGGAGAATTTGTTAAAGAGGAGTAGGAGATGGAAGAAGAGGGAGAGAAGGAGGAAGAGCAGGAAGAGAAGCATGAGGAGGAGGAGGAAGAGGAAGAGAAGGAGGAGGAAGAGGAAGAGGAGGAGGAGGAAGATAAGAGGAGGAGAAGAGGAAACAGAAAAAAATACATGCTTTTAATCTTGCTACTCTAATACAGTATGTTCTTTACACTTAAGAGAATAGCTTACAGGGCTCACGGATTTAGTGTATATACATTTCCATACACACTATTGATTTCCCTGATGTGACTGCTAGATAGAATGCAGAGTAGAATTTAAGGGAAAAGCTTCGTGGTCAGAGAGTCTGTTGGTATCCAGAGACCACAGCCATAAGTCAACCTTCAAGCCAGAAGCTGAATTCACTCCTATGACTCAATTATCAGACAAAAAATATGTCTATAAAGAAAAAAATGACATTATGGAGCACAACGTCTGAAACAGAGGTTTTCAGCTATCCTAATGTCACTAGTGTTTAACACATGTCCTCACGCTGTGGTGATCCCAGCCATACAATCAATGCCATAGCTCCTTCCAAACTACACTTTTACTAACGTTGTGAATCACAATGTAAATATTTCATGTGAAGGATGAATTTTCATGGCAACAAACTGAACATAATGAATGCATATAGATGAGTCACAAATAATCCTTAATTATGCATATTGAAATATTTATTTCTAATTACATATACATGTAATTTTGTCTTCAAGGTTGGTGTTGCATGGTCAATATTCATACTATAATTGCAGCTAAAAGCATTGCTACATTTCTGTCAGAGTATGTGTAAAAAGCCAAGGTTTGGATTCGTAAGACTCTCAGAAATGTCTTCCAGTTTTGTCTGGTGATCTCTGTGAAAGGGTCAGTTGACACCCCAAGGGGGCGGGGGCGTGACCCCCACTTTGAAAGCCACTGCTCTAGATCTTCTTCCTATTCCACATCCTCTGCTTCCTCTGTTGCTCACAATGAATAGCAGTGGTCAAACATCACAAATGAAACACACCGAAAACAGAACTTCACGGGAACTGAATGGCAGATCTCACTGAGAGTAGGGAAAATAAGACATATGCATGATACATCTTCTTGGGATTCTGAGAGAGTCATAATACGGCCATAACAAAAGTATCACAAATGGAGGGCAAGAGGGAACACAAATGAATTGTGACTAATCTCAAGGAGCTAGAAGTTCAAAATGAAGACGTGGTTCCTGGGGGTGGGCCTTCTTTGCAGTGTGATGCTGTTAACACTTGCTACCATTTTTTGCCCTTTCACTCTACATATCTGAATTTCTAGAACTTCCTTCCACTGTAGCTATATGGCTCTTTTTATAACCTGGAAGGGATTAGGAAAAAAAATGGCACACTTGCCTGACTTAGTCACTGTACTTGTACATGATCTTTATGCAAAGCACACCCTGTGTGGCTAGTTACATCCTTCCCCACAAATATTGTTGCTGGCATGATGCTGCCGATCAATGAAAGGTAACATGAATGCTAAGTTATAAAATGGGTGTGGTTAGCAAAAATTGTAATAATAACAGTAAAGTGATAGCTATTTGCATGTATATAGAATGAACAACAAAGAAATTGCTATTCATCAGGGTCAGTACATATGTATGGAATGAAGGGGAAAACTCACCTTATAATAGGCCGACCAAAAATTATTGGACTTTAAAGGAAGAGAACAATTCATCCCGATTTTTAAAGTAATATATCGTACTGTAACATAATGACACTTCTAGTCTTTGATAGAAAAAAACAGAACTATAACAAAAAATGACAACAAATATAATTTATAAATGCCACACCAAAGGCTCATAATGAGAAAATGTATATGTAATGAACATATCATGTTTGAAATGAACTTGTAAGTCAATAAAGACTCCAAGTCCACGTCAGTTTTTCTTTTCCTCCTGCTACCTCCACATAGAACTACATGTAGATCTAAGAGACAAGGAATCTGGAGGGTAGGAAATATTTTTCTTTAAATAAGTCAAAAGGATAACAAGAGCACACACAGGAAAAATATAAATGACCTCAGGAGACAACCCAAATAGTAGGAAGGGGTGAAAAAAAAAAAAAATATATATATATATATATATATATATATATATAATGTGATTCAGAATATTTAGTCAATGAATAAACTCGAATTTACACAAGAAAAAGACAAACCTCCATGTGACATCAATGGCTACAGAAATGCACTGGTGGGGGCTGAGCCCTGGTGGCATAGGAGTTGTGTGCAGGACTTCGGCCCACTGGTTCGGCGTATCAAATCTAGCAGCAGCTCTCCAGGAGCAAGGCTGTGCCTACCACTCCCACAAAAGATCAGTGATGCACCCCCCCCCAAAAAAAAAACAGAAATGTACAGCAAATGCAGGAATCATTAGAAAGTTATACCCTCTTTGCATGCTCTACCACATTGGTTGTTTGCGGATGTTGTAAGATTTTAACTCTCTAACACTGCCTGAGTCAGGTGGTATCCCACTGTTGGTTTCATGTTGGTATCATTTGCATGTCTCTTAGGGCAATGGTGCATTCATTTAGTCATTGGAAGGTTGGCCACCTGAGGGTCATCTTTAGCCAATGTCCTATACAGGTCCATGTCCACTTTTGAAGACAAAAGGGTGTTTGTGTTGTTTTTTTCTTTAATGAAGGTACTGCACTGTCATATAGATTCTCAAGATTATCCCTCTATCTGATAAATCATTGTCCATTGTTTCCACATTCTATGGGGGCATTCAAACATTATTGTGAATTCTTTTCATGTACACAAATGCCATATTTTAAAGGTGACAAACTTAGTCCTCTGTAGTGGGGGTCTTTTCCTTGAGTCTTAGCATGTGATTAAACCTTGTCTTATAGGCTGACATTGGGAAGGTAAATGAGATTGTTTTAATTTCTTGTGCTTTTAAAGACGTTGCATGATCACTGTATTTCAAGCTTCAAGGGAGTACATATTTCATGCTCCCTGACCGGCTGCATTTTATTTACTTGGACGTACTCAGGATATCCTAATGGTGACATACTCACTGTTCATGTGCAGGATGGTCTTTCAAACTTACCTGGAAATAATGCAGGAAAGAAGACCAAGACCAGTCTGTCTGCATCTATTACAAATTCACCAAGGACATTCTGAGAGCTCAGTTCTACTGAGTGTGCACCTGGAGGTACCATGAGATGGAATAGGCTTGATGACGGGGGCTATAGGTTTTTCTTACACATTTCCTTTGCCTTTCTGAGATCACAAATACATGGGGAGCAGAAACCGCTTTAATTTCATGTAGTGGTTGGGGGTTTGACAGGTCAACCTCTAGAGACACCACCAATGACTAAAGAAAATGCCCCACCCAATAGATATCTTTCTGTGTGGTGGAAACTTCCGTTCGAAATGCAGCTCTTTATCTATTGTTCCTACTGGTGGGGTTCCATCCAATCTTTTAGCTAACAGTCATTTCCTTGTTACTGAAGACAGGTACTCAACAGAATGATTGCATGTTACTTTTACTCCCACATAATAGTGGTAGTCGAAGAAAGGAAATGATTAAATGTTAAATCAGAGTCATAAAAACCTTGGCTTCTTTTATTTAAGGTGGTGAAACTAGATTCTGATAGCAGTTCATGTACTGTGCCCACAATAGATATAATTCCAATAAGGCCACCAAGGACATAGGTGATGCTGTGCATTACTCTACTCAGAGAAGCGCAGGTGATATAACACCTATACAGACTGTGCAATTCTGAGTAAGGCATCCTGGGAATGAGAGGGCTGTGGTGAAGTGGTCCAGTTTCCACAGAATGTCACCTGGGATTCTCCTCTCACATGTATCCAAAATTATCCAAGTATCGAGGGAAAGTGCACCCCATTGTGTTAAGCATTTCGAAGTCTGGTTCCTTCTTGAGCACTGACCTTCTACAGAACTAAGAAATAAACATATATTCTACCCCAATAAAAATCATGGCCCAAAATGTTCCCACTCTCAGAACTCTATAGGACAGACTAGAACTGTCCCTATAAATTTGTGAGATTGTCTTTATCCTGTAGACTAGCCCAGGATATGCAACCAGAGATCCTGAATAATAAATGAACACGCCACAAAAATAACTCATCAATCAATGACAATTAGAATTGCCAAAGAAGTATGGTTAAGATAACTTGAGGGAATTCATGGGACGCTTTCCCAGGGAATGCCATGTTTCTAGGTTTATCTCCTAGAAGACTGACAAAGGATCCCCTGCGGGTGCCTCAGCTCAAGACAGGGAATGCTGCACATGCTCACAGACACACTCACTCAAAGGGTTATCATCAACATTGTACACGTATTGCATTACATCACCCAAAGAAGTGCCACTCTGATCGCTATGCACATGAGTGGCAAATCTTCAAGTGGGGGCACTGGACACAGCAGGGCAGGAGCTGATAAGCCGCCTCAAAGACACGATGCACCACCACACCAATGAGACACAAGCGGGATTGATAAAAGGGAATTGGAAAGCCAAGACCCTCTCCCTTCTCTCTCTAAACCTTTTGACTGGGCATCGCTGTTGGAAGTATATGGATACACTGTAAGGCAAGCAGAATCCTCACACCTTAATCTCCATCAAAATTTAAGTACTTACTGGCAGTTTTGTGAAATTTTGCACATCTTTGTTGTTGCATGAAAAACACATTTGACATCCAAGAAAGTCACCTGTGAAGTACAAATGCTCAGAGCGTCGGAAGAAAGTGGCAGATTCCGTGGCAACTAAGATCTATGGGAGTCTATGGGGTCCAGGGAGGCAGAGATGATGGATAAAGCCAAAGGAACTCAGAAGATCGGTCATACACGTGTGTTCTAACATGAGAATAGTCACTCAAGGGGAAGGGGGGAAGAGGAAGGAAGAGGCAGAAAATAAATAAATATAATTAAATACAATTAAAATAAATATGAAATAAATACAATTAAAATGATATGTATGCATGTTTGTGTTTAACTGGTTGATTGTGTTTTACTTTGGTATCTTAAGGGCACAAGATACAACACGTCGAGTAAGAATGTTGGGAGAAAGAGAAGAGTAATTCCCCTACCTGCATAACAGTGTTTGATTCCTCCTTCTTGAATGAGTTGAGCAGCATGGAAATTCAGGGTGAGACAATAAAACACACTTAAACCAATCACCATTCCAACACCTTGACATGCTTTCAAATCACTTATTTGGGAGAGGATGGGTTCTCAGAGAGGGGTCCATTGATCAAAGTGGCATAAAGAAGTTACGCTGTGGTCTCACAGGGTGGATTTGGTTTGCTATCTTACATCTTTCTGTCTTGCTCTTTCTGTCCTGAATATCACTTGGACACTATTTTTTAGGATAGGAATATTTAATAATAGCCTCTGCTTTGTCTCCTATTAAAATGGCCTTGAAAAACAAAAGGATAATTTATAAAGAAGAAGGAGGAAAAAAAGAAGGTAGAGGAGGTGGTATAGGAGGATGGGGATGAAAAAGTGGAGGAGGGGGGTAAAGGAGAGGAGCAGGAAGAGGAGGAGGAGGGGTAGAACAGAACTATATGGATGAAGAAGAGCAGCAGAAGTAGATGGAGGAG
>PVJH01016958.1:0-49108 GCA_004026705.1 Nesogale talazaci
GGACGACTATAAACTCTTCTTGCTGGGATGGAACTATTCAATTGTGGGATCTGAATTATATGCCAGTCAAACTGCTGGACAAAATCATCACTGTCAATAATGCATAAGATCATGTGTCTGTGGGGTGCGCGGTTCCCCACCATGCATGTCATCTGAGCGAACTTCATGCCATCTGTACAAGCAACCTACTCAAGACTCCACGTTGGGTGTCGGGTCATTTGGGACAAGGTTAGAATGCAGGGCTGATAAAGCCATGCCCAAGCGCACTGCCATCCAGTCAATCCCAACTCGTCCTTAGAATTTCTGATACTTCTAATCTTACGGGCACAGTCCCATCTTTTCTCCTACGAACAGCTCGCTGGTAGGTCTGACCTCGTGGTTAGCAGCCTTTTGCTTAATCCACAGCGCCACCAGGGATCTTTAGAAGGTCTCTATCTCTTCCTGGCTCCCATGCTTAAAAGATGGAACCAATTCCCTGGCTCACAACTGACAACTGTAACCAAATTAACCCCCTCTGTATAGAATTTGTCCAATACTGAGAGTTAACATATGCTGGATGATATTAATATCATTATTATAAAGCCCGGTTTTTCAAGTTTGCATAAACTCCAAAGTACAGATTGATGTCCTGACATTTTGTGTGGAGAGCTAGCACTCTAACATTTATCTATCAGTCTACAAGCGGCACCATAACATGTGAAGCCAGAGAGCCACAGGTCAGGAACAAAGTCCACCTCCAGATGGTGTTCAAGTCACAGCAGCCAGTTCTAGCTCACAGTGCACATGGCGTGAGTAGAATCCAGCTGGAAAAGGCTGAGTTACACAGAAGAGTATTAAACATACTGGCTGGGTGAAATGAAACTCATGAAGAATGATTATCTTTACTGTGTTAACCCATCCAGGAAGGGGATCCCACTTAAGATGAGGGATGTCAAGATCTCATCTGAATCAGTCCCCAATATAGTTCAAGTACATCAGATAAAATGAGGTCTGAAAAAATTTAAAGAAGCCGAATACCTTTTCTTTGATATCATCTGAGACTATAAATTGTTGCTGCTATGCAGACAAGAAATACAACGGCTTAGACAGGCCAATTTTTGAAGGCTGGGAGAAAGAAACTAAGGGGAAAATGACTCAATAAAACAACTCATAAAACTTTGGCGGATGAGGAAATGTCTGTTTAAAATTATGATGCTATACTTGTGAATGGCAAAGAGAACAGATGATAACTAAACATTTTCTAAATGTCTAGTAGCTACATAAAGTCTTGTTTTTTAAAATTCCCATTGTCTACATCTAAATTTATGTACAGAGAGTGAAAAAACCTCAGGGACCCACATAGACGTAAGCCCTTAAGAAAGTTTCAATTAAGGAAAAAACATAAAGAGCTGGCAGACACCCAACTTATACATTCTGAAGCACACCTTAGAAAGTGAAGACTGTCAGCTAGATACTCTTTTAGATGAAGAAAATATAGGAAACTGTGCTTTTCATGCTTAGAATATAGGGTACACCAGTATTTCCAGCTTGATAATGGCAAAATAACTTGTACTGCAATAATGTTTTACAGATTACAATTATAAATCATGGGATAGCTATGTGCATACATATACACTCATCCACTGTAAGTGTAAAGACACATGGAAAG
The DNA here is from genome assembly GCA_004026705.1 of Nesogale talazaci. Lineage (NCBI taxonomy): Eukaryota > Metazoa > Chordata > Mammalia > Afrosoricida > Tenrecidae > Nesogale > Nesogale talazaci. The sequence continues at coordinate 1,649 of PVJH01016958.1, forward strand.
TAAAGGCAAGAGAAAAATACGGAAGTCATACTGTTAGCATAAGAAAGCTGGTCCAACTATGTTAACATCAAACAGACTTCAAGATAATCAGTACTGTCTGATTATCAGTATCAGAAGCTCAGGCAGTCATTCAGAGGGAGAAACATGTGACAGTCAGCTTCTATACAGATTTACAGCCTCAGCAATTCCCTGGGCAGCTTAACTCAATTTTTCATGGTTGCTTTGAGTTGGAATTGAATTGACTGCAGTGTAAATGTGTACGTGCGCACACATTCATATACTACATATGAGTGTATATGAGTTATTTGCTATGTAATGCATAATATAAACATTAAAATGTTTTCATAACAGGGTTGCATGTGTGTGTGTGTGTGCCAGTTGGTTTGTCCTTCTGGTGTACAACTTGTCGTGCCCATTGCTGTGATGCTGGAAGGTATACCGCTAATATTTCAGGTACCAGCAGAGGCACTCATGTTGGACAGGTTTCAGTAGAGCTTCTACAATAAGACTAGGATAAAAGACCTGCTGATCTGCTTTTGAAAAATAACCAATGAAAACCTTAGGGTTCACAAAATAACATCATATAACCAGTTTGCCTTGGGCAAACCATCAGGAGGGATCAATCATTGTTAGAGAAAAGTATAATTGGTGAAGTTCAGGGCCAGTGAAAGAAACACCGAGTGATATGGATTGGGACAATGATCAACCAGAACCTGCAATTGCAAGGATATGCAGGACAGGACAATGCTTTGTTCTGTAGTAGCCGAAACTACTATGAGCCAGAAGTCTACTTATTGCAGCTTTTTCTATCTATCTATCTATCTATCTATCTATCTATCTATCTATCCTCTATCCATCCATCCATCCATTCATCTACCCATCTGTCTACATACAACATGTTCACACATATACCCAATTATTCGAAACCTTGAAAACCAATCAAAAGAAGTCGGTATTCAATTCTGGAAAGTTGGGACGTACACTGAGTAATATCTGTGCTAATCCAATTTCCTCAAGAATTCTTCCATCCTGTTGAGTCAGAGTAGCTAGAACTCCGTAAGAAGACATCTATCTAATTAAAATTAAACCTACAGGTAGAGGAAGACAGGTAGACAGGAAGACAGGTAGAGGATACTATTCAAACAGTAAGTATAAGATAGTTGACCTCAAGACAGGGAGTACTGTGGGATATGAGGACAGACATTTGATAATGGCAGAGTCAACTGATCCAGAAAATTAAGAAATTAGAAATAAACATGAATTTAATAACACCATCGTATGGCATAGTGGTTACACGTTGGGATGCTAACTGGGGGTTGGCAGTTCAAAACCACTAGCCACTCTGCTGAAGAAAGACGAGACTTTCTACTCCCGAGAAGAGTCAGAGGCTTGGAAATCCACAGGCGCAGTTCTACCCTGTCCCACGGGATTGCTGTGAGCTGAAAGTGACTTGATGGCAGTGAGTGAGATGTCTGAAACAAGTGCTGGCAGAACTAAATAGAGAAATAGACAAAGCTATACTCGTGGTTGGAGACTCTGGTTTCTCTTCAAATCATATAAATGTTTCACCTTTTTCTGAACTTTTTAATAAAATTCACCAGTGAAATCACCTGTTTTTTAATGAAAGATTCTTTTATTATATCTCATATTCAATTTCCCAATAGTTATGAAGCAATTCCCGTAATTTTTTTGTCCATTTTACCAGGTTACATTGTGCAGTTTATTTAAATTGGTGGACTAATTTTTAGAACCTTTATCACTCTACTTTTTAAAATAAACTTTTATTGCATTAATTTCTGATTTAATTTTGTATTATTTATTTCCTTGTATTTAGTCTGTATTAAATCTGATTTGTTTTCGCCCTTTTAAATTACTGTGTAATTTTAAAAAATGAACAAAACTAATGCTTATTCCATGAGGTATGGAATTCATAAGTAAAAATTTCAAATCTTTGAGGTTTTTACTAATATATCCTTAACTTCGAATCCAATTCTATGTAGTTAGAGGTTTGTCTGTTTGCCCCAGCACCTTGCCTATGTAGATTAAGTATATGATCAAGAGAAAAAAGGAAACCTCAGTGATATGGAAGCTTAACCTCAAAAGCAGTGATGTTTATATTTTTGGAGGAAAAGAATCATAAATAACTTTGGAAATAATGGAGATTATAGTTTTCCTCTTTACAAAAAATATCAATGGACACATTAAAGCATTTTATACACACTATAGAGGGTTCATAAATCCCAGGAACAAAATAACGTTCTTAGCCCTTGGGCAGTTACATAATCTGGTGTTAATTTTAGGATTCAGAGTACTGTAGGGGTGGAGTCTAGCCAGTCAATTAAGTCATAGCCAATGACACCTTTGTATGGGCATGGCCTTCTTCTGAGGATTCTGGGAACTCCTGTATTCCTCGCTGGAGGCAGGAGGCAGGCTAACTCCCTGTGAGACATTGCTGTGGAGAAGACACATGGAGAGAAACTGACAAAGTCAGACCTCTGGAGCTGGAGAAGTAACGGGGAAACCCCTGCCAGTACTGAGATGCTTACAACACAACTGAATCCACACGACTTTCTACCTACTGGCCTGTGATCATCCTGCATTCAGTATCATTGCATATGTTTCATGAGTCTGAAGAATTTACAGATTGGTATCAGACATATGGACTAATAACGGACTTATGGACTTGATCTTGACTGTGATGGGCTGTTTTCTCAATCTTCAATTGCTCTCATATATTAAGCTCTTCCTAATTCACATAGGAGTGTATATGAATTTGTTCAAGCTGGTCAAACTAGTCAAGCTGGTCTAGTCAACACAGCACTTTAACATCAGGTTACGCAGCTTGAAAGGTTTTTTTGTTTATTTTAAGAAGGTGAAAAAAAATTAATTCTGTAAAGTGCATGTACACTTAAGTGTACATTTCATTAAGTTTTGATAGATAACTCCATATAACCCATATGTGGATCAAGATAAAATGCATTTTCATGACTTTAGAAAGTTTGTTCATGTCTTTTCCCATTCAATTTCCACCCCCACTGGGAGTACGTCTTCCTGTGGAGATCCTTGTTGGGGGAAATTTAGGGGCTATAAATGGCCCTGGACTGGCATGGAGCTCAATTTCAATGCTATCTTCTGGCTATCACTCTTTGCCAGCCAAGGGTTCTCACTTTATAAAATCAGCCAGGGGCTCTTCCTATGGCAAACCCTCTGAGAGTCCGAGGGATAGCAAGAAGGGGAAAACAAGGAAGCAGTGAACTATGGGTCAACATCTGACCTGTTACCCACTGCCATCAAGTTGGTTCGAACTCATAGTGACCTTATGCAGAGCTTCTAAGACAGCGATTCTTTATGGAAGCAGACAGCTTCACGTTTCTCCCACGCAGTGGTTCCTGGATTTGAACCACTCAGCTTTTGATGAGTAGCCCAATGTCTAGACCTTGTGAGCACCAGAGTTCCTTGGGCTTAGAAAACAATCTAGTATGGCTCACATCAAAGGGTAGAGTTTGGGCATCTATATTCTAGCTAGACATCCAAACGCCCCCCTTTGCAAACATTCCCACTTCACCGGGCAATGAGAAAGCACGTGTAGGAACTCAGCAAGCGCTCACTAGAGGGAAGGTATTTCCTACCTCGACGGGCATTAGTTTCCTCTCTCCCTAAAGGATCATAGAAAATGTGCAGCTTTCACGGGATTATAATAACCCCAGGAAGTCTATGGAAATAGAGTGTGTACACACACTGAAGACTGGGTTAGCAAGCCAGAGACAATGCCCTAGAAACTGGATACGGCCAAGAAATTGTCATCCTTTTAAAATGAAAATCAACAAACCACACACAGACCTAGGTGTCCTGAAAACCCATCGTTAAATGCTGAGTTCTTATAAGCATGGGCTAGGCAGGGGGTGGGTGGTAGCATCTCAGCAAATGGGAATGTCATCCGTGACCTTAGGTAAAACCAAACCAAACAAAAACCAGCGCGCTCCAACCTCATCCTTTACCTGGTCAGCTTCTGAGTCCGAGGGGACCACCAGCACCACATCACCTCTTTGTAAGTTAAGTTCGTCAGAATTCGCTGCCTCGAAGTCATGCAGGGTCTCCACCTACAAGAGATGGTACAGTAACCAACGATGTCAAGAAAAGTGAGGGATGTGGAATCAAAGACTCCCTGCCAATCTCTCAGGCCTCTCAGAATCAACTCCAACATACAGAGAAACCGGAGGACGGTGTGTATCACACCCATGAAGTAGGGATCTGATGGCAGAATGCAAACCCCGTTCACCGTTTACTTGATATCTTCCCAGATTGATGCTGTTATCACAGTGTGATGGACTTTTTAATGCAATGCCTTCTGAGATAATAGAACAGTAGAATGCATTAAATTTTAATTATCATATATGTTGAATATGTGCTTATTATCATTGATGCATTGATTTTCTTCTTCCTCTTTACTTTTATATTTTATCCCCTCCCCATTCCTCTTTTTTGGGGGGAGCATCACTGCCCTCTGATGGGAGTGGGAGACCCAGCCTTGCTTCTGGAGAGCTGCTGCTGGATTTGAACTGCCAAGCCAGTGGGCCGCCGTCCCGCACTCAGCCACTACGCCACTGGGGCTCAGCCCTCTTCTTTTCATCTTTTAAGAAATTTTTTTAAAAACCCTCTCTGGAGAAAAAACATTAATATATTGATTCACTTATCTAAAATTAAGGTTACTGACACCTTATTTGTTCATACATAGTGGGGTCAGCCAGTAATTCATGTGTCCTACTCTACAGAGGGAGCCCAGGTGGGGCAGTGGGTTAAATGCTAGGCTGCTCACCAGAAGGTCCGTGATGCAAACCCCCTAGCTGCTCCCTGAAAAAAGGGATGAAGACTATCTGCTCCTGTTAAGACCCACGGTCTTGAAAATCCTTATAGGATTGCTATGACTTACAACCGACCCGACGGCAGTGAATTTGGTTTAGTTTGGTTGGCCCTACAGGGGTATATTGATTCAGATGAATCAAAGTGAATTTCAAAACCATGGCAAGACTGGAGGCTCCTACAGAGTTTGAGGGATCGCAGAGGAGAGGAGAAGCAGTAGAAGGCATAAAGTCACTCACTGCTCAGGCAATGGTTTGGTCTGTGGTGACCTTTTCTCTCACTATTCCTTCTTAAAATTAGGGAAGATATCACTGTGGTGCGTGCTTGCCCAAACCAAGCCAAACTAGTGATCTTGAGCAAATTCTAACTCACAGTGACGCTGCAGGGCAGTCAAAGTTCCCACCGGGTTCCCCAGGCTGGAATCTCTACAGATGCACACTGCTATCACTTTCTCTCTGCAATAGCTGGTGAGTGCCTCTACCCTTTCGCTCAGCAGCTCAGCACGTTCACCACAGTGCTACCAGGTCCTCTGTTTGCTTGGGCAGCGGCAGGACAACCTTGCTGTTCTACCGCCATGTTAGCACCAAGGCAGAGGCAAAGAGAAAACACACATGGTAAAGGGTAACATTTGGAATTAGGGAATCAACGATGTGAATAAAAGGAACCCAAAGCGAAGGCAAGACACATGGCGGTAGGTTCTTTAAAACAGGAAAGAACGCAAAAGACCTTATAGAGAAAGCCAGGGGGCAGTTCCTGAGAGGCATCCGGTGCAGGGCTGGACTGGTCCGCATCTCCAGCGGGAGCCACGGGAGCAGGCGCTGTGGCTTCCAGGGCCTTCTGCTCCGTAGTAGGCACTGTCTCGCTGGGGGCACCTGGCGCCTCTTTGACTTCTGCGCCAATGGGTGCATCGTGTTCTCCCTCTCCCTCGTGGTTGGACGCTGGTTCGATAACCACCGACGGGATGACCTTCTCCTGGGGGATGGAAACATGGCAGTGCTGAGGGGTGCCTAGTAAACTAGCTAGTCCGTTCTCCCACAACGCCTTTCACCGCCCCTCTCCTGCTCTTCTGCCTCTGTCTCCTTCCCGTACTCCCTGCAACTCGCTGCCTCCCCGATCCCCACCCCTCGTCCAGGCCCTCCCGACTTTGCTCTTCTGCTCTGATGTAGCTTCCTCCCCACACAGCTTCCTTTGCGTGTACGGAACCCTTACTGAGATGACCTGTGTGGATCTGGAGCAATCATGCACTCCGGTTAGAGTGAGCTTTCTGGGTAAATGGGGAAGAGGGTCAGCCCCTGCTATCCTGTGGAGTCTGGCCCTCAGGGTTTCCATAGCTACGGAAGCAGGTGCCAGATCATTTCTCCCACCAACCGACTGGCGAGTTCCATCGACTTCTTTAGTCAGCACCCTCTGAGCTCTGCATTGGTAACAGGCTCAACAAGGAACCCTCACTGCCGCAGAGCCGGTGCTGAGTCATGGGGTCAGGATCCTACAGCACAGCGGGGGGCTGGCCCTGTGTGTTTCTGAGACTCTGAGTTCTTTATGGGAGTAGAAAGTCCCATCTTTCTCCTTCGCAGTGGCTGGTGGTTTTGAATTGCTGATTGCAGACCACTGCATAACCACTACATCACCAGGGCTCTCACCCGGGCCAAAGGCTTCCATCATCACAGAGCATGTGGACTTGTGGCTTCTGACCACCTGCCTAAAGAGGTGCTGCGAAGGAAGGACAGAATGAATGCCAAATCTGCCTATACCTGTAGAACTCAATCCCCTCCTCAATGTGCAATTGAGTTAGGGCCCTTGATGACATGAGCTGAGTAGCAAATTGGAAGCCTGTGGCTGGCCACTCCACGGGAGAAAGATGCGGCTAAAGATCTACAGCCACAGAAAACGCCATGCTGACGACCTCAGCATGAATGATGCATATTTCTCTTTTCCTGTTCAAGATTTAATAGATAGATGCTATTTGTAAGAAACATCATCACAAAGTGTAATAGTTGTCCTAGCCACATAGCAGTATGTTGTAACCACTAACATAGAGTTCGCACCTAGTGCCTGGTACTGTGTCATGGGTATTTTCTCAAATAACCCCGCAACAATCCCATGATGCAAGCACATCTCCTCCCTTCTCCATCATCTTGGTATTGTGTGTATGTGTGTGTCGCTCCTTTCCCCCATGTCAGGGTCCCACTGTTTCCGTCCCTCAGTCTACGCTGAGGCTTAGTCAGCCATAGGCAAGACTGGACTCTGTGTAGAACCTCGCTAGGCTGACACTGACAGACTGTTGAGGCTACTCTTTTTGAGCATGCGATACACTCTTCTTGAGAGGAGGGGGTGCCACAAGATGGCGGCCTACCTGTTTCACATCCTGAGAGAAGGATCACCTGTAAGCAAAGCATTGCCCCTGGCAGCATCTTCTGAGAATCACTGCTTCCCCAGGGCCCGTACCTGAGGCACTGCAGCTGTGGATTCTTCTGGAACAGGTTGGTCCCCCTCGGCCATCTCCATGGTCTCACTATCGACTTTGGCCTCCTCTAAACTTATCCCTTCATCCACAAGGATAGCTGCCTCCTCTTTCTCGGCTTCCTCCACCAGGGCACCTTCAGCTGCAGATGCCAAGGCTCCAGCAGCTAGAGCATCGGCATCAGTTCCAGGTGCAACCTGTAAGCCGGGAACCAAGACAGGTCAGTGTGTGCATCTTCATGAATCTCAGTGAGGAGGCAAAATCCACCCTTTGTTTGTTGGGCTGCTAACCATAAGATCGGACATTCAAATCTCCTAATTGCTCCTCTGGAAAAAGATGATACTTTTCTGCTCCATAAGGATCCTCCACAGGGATCCACTGCATCTGAACCCGAAAGGAGCAGTTCTGCTGCGTCCTGTAGGATTGGTGTGAGTCAGAGTCAGTGTGAAGGCAGTGAGTTCTGTCTGGCTGTTTCCTTCCTTGCAGTGACAAGTGTGTAACAGAATTTGAGTGGAAATAACATAGACCATCGTTCAGCTAAGACTTCAGGATGGTCTTCCTCCATAATGTTCTTTATGTTTTGAAAGAAAGCCCCAAACCCAAACCAAATAAAACCACCCTCACTGTTCTTGAGTCAATACCGACTCAGGATGACCTCATAGAACAAGGTAGAACTGTCTCTGTGGGTTTCCAAGACTACATCTATCTGGGAGAAGAAGGCCCTGTCTTTCTCCCATGGGAGTGGCTGGTGGTTTCGAACTGCTGGCCTTATGGTGAGGAATGCAATGCATAATCACCACGTCACACCATGGGAGGTATTTGAGTCACAAGATAGAAGGGCCTGTGTCCATGACCTGAGTAATGCAGGAAAACAACATAAGTATCCTAATCACACAAAATCCAAATGCAGAAAATTTTTATTTCAACATAAACTTTTAAATCTTCCTACAAAAGGTCTCAAGACCTAAATCATATTTCATCTAAAAATGAAAAACAAAAAAAGGGCATAGTAACTTTCTCAATGAGACCTATGGGAATAAAGAAAAGGGAGAAATAATTTTTGTTATCCAAGAGGCACTTCTAATGCTGTAATTACCCACCATGTGTAACAGACCTGTTGACTGGGAGAAGTGAAATAATCTTTAAAAATATTTTTAGAATTAGATGTCAAAGTTCAGAACACAGTCAAAAAAAGGCTTTACGTGGCATTTAAAACACACAGCAATGAACTAATAGACTCAGAAGTTTGGTATTGAATAAGTTAGTCTTGGAGAGTAAGTATTTAACACAATTCTAACAATATCAGCTTGACAGAATTAATTTCCGAAAGTCCAAGCAAGTAGGAGATTATTAGACTGATCCTATATAATACACCCAGGACACCTATTTCTAAAACGGACCTTGTTATCTGATGTGATTAGCATTAGCCATTCCTTTCTCTATTGAATCAGTTCTGCCCAATTCATCCTCTTAGGTTAGGAAGGCCTGATGTTGCTGATATTAACTCTCAAACCCAGACGCCCTAAAAGGGCAATGATGTATCCGTGTCTGTGGTGTGGGCATCAGATGGCAGGAGAGTTTTTATACAAACATCTTTCTTCTGACTCTGATCTAGAGGTACTAGTAAAAGAAAAAGAACCTGTGGTCGAATACATTTCTCTATCATGCAATTCTGTAGCTTACGGATAAGAATCATGTTAGCAGAGATTGCACTCCTGTCCAATTGATTCCACTCCCAGCAACCCCAAGAAGAGAACTGCTGCAGAGCGTCTCTGAGGCAGTGGAGCCTCACAGGTGTGGATTGCTCCGTCTTTCCCCACAGAGGGGCTGGGGGGTTCCAACCGCGGGTCTTTCTGTTAGCAGCCCCATGCTTAACCCACCACACCATCAGCGTGCCATTTCACAGCGACATTATTTGTTCCATGGCTGTGTTAGTCCGGGTAGACTAGAGGAACAAATTTATACACATGCATATGGATGTACAAGAGGAACAGGACATTGAGAAAGCATCCCAGCCCAGTCCAGTTCAAAGTCATAAGTCCAATATTAGCCCATATGCCCAATACCAGTCTATAATGTCTCCTGACTCACAAAGTCACAGACCAGTGGGGGCAGAATCCCGGCACTGGCAGGGTCTCCCCATAGCTCCTCACTTCCAGGACTCAGGGTCCATCAACAGCATGCAGTGGTGGCAGAAGCAACTCATCACTGGGAGGGGTCCCCATGTGGCCGCCCCAGCTTCAGAGGTCTGGCTCCATCAAGGCAAAGCTGTGTGGCTTCTACTCCACCTCCTCCAGCTTTTTGGATGCTGCCATCTTGTCTTGTCCGTGATTCATCGTCTCTGAGACAACTGAGACAACTCATCTTCATGAGGGAAATATCGCGAGACTTCCCGGACATATCAGAAAGCCATGCCCACATAGAGGCCTCATTGGCTACTCAATGGCTCTCTCCAGATTAACAGGCTAGACTCCACCCCTACATCTCAATCATGAAATTAACATAAGCACATGACTGCCTCAATGACCAACCGTGACTCATTGTCTGGAGATGTGTGTCCCTCTTTTTATGAGAATTTGACTTTTCACGAAGTGTGTGATGATCCAAAATGTCATGACTAGCAACAAGGAACCACTTCTTTTTATCCTATCATTAAAGTGCATAGATTCAGAGACGTCATCCTTCCTCAGGAATTCACAGCACGTACTTCAGAGTGAATTCTAAATGCCCATAGTTAATGAAGAGGTATGTGTGACACATACATCGAGACTGCTATGATTTCCATCTGTTTGGAAAAGCACACCTGTGGAATGAGTATACCACTAATTTCAAAATCTTTGCATCACATGGACCCCATCTCTATACAGACGGTATAACAAGCATGGCAGGGGACAGGTTACTATATATACACATAAGTTACTACATCATTATATTATTTATGGGTCATCTCCATCATACTTCCACAGACATATACTTTCCAAACATATGCTATTAGTAATAGAATTTTATTCCCAACTGAATTGATCACCCACCACCATCAACAATACAGTCACTGCCATCTAATCCATTTTAACTCGGTGATTTCACAGTACAAAGGAGGGCTGCCCCTGGGGGTTCCCAAGGCTGTAAAAATATTTATGAGAGTAGAAACCCTCATTGTTTTCCAGTGAAGTGGCCGGTGGTTTCAAGCTGCTGATCCTGCTGTTAGCAGTCTAATTGTAACCCGCTATGCCACCAGAGCACCGTATATAATTTATCTTTGGAAGAGGGTATGTTTTGCTAATTGAGTATATTAACAAAAGTAATTTCATAGCTCTTTCAGTAAAATCGAATACTAATCATCATTCCTTTACTTATCTCTGTCAATTTGTTTGTATCAGAGTTTATTATGGAAAGACACACATATTATCTCTTATTTGGGAACTAATTTAAACAGGCTGTTAAGATACAGATGTGGGATAGGAGATAGAACAATGTCAGCGTGGCTGCAGTCATGCAAGATCACCAGAAGGGGGAAGCCGAGGACTCTGCCGAACCTCTTTAAGGTCCCTGGCCTAACAGGTACTAGTACTCTTATCTCTTCTTCAGTAATTCCCATGATCTCTGTCACTGAGACTGGACTGGAACAGGTAAAAATTATTGGTAATGATTATGGTAAAAAATAAATCAGCATATAGGCAGCCTGGCATTTCGACTATCAAGGCGAAGTACAAGATTTTGAATGACCTTGAAAAGGGAAAGAAGCAAACAAGCCTCTTCTGTCATGAACAGATTAATAAGGGATCCAGATGTCTGTGCCGTCCGTGTTCTTAGCAGCTGCCAGTTGATGTTGACTCGTGACAGCCCCATGTTCCTGAGAAGAACTGCCCCAGGGCTTTCTCTTGCTGTCATCTGTGTGGAAGTCAATGGCCAACTCTTCCTCCCACAGAATGACTGGGTGGGTTTGAACTAGCAACCCAGCTCAGGCCATTTGTACTGCCCAGGCTTCTTCCTCTGTTGCTACCAAGACCAAGCCAAACTCACTGCCACCGGCTTAATGCCGACTTAAAGTGTCCCTACAGGACAGCATGGAACTGCTTATGTGAGTTTCCCAAACTCTTAAGTGCTTATGGGAGTAGAAGGTCCCATCTTTTTCTTGCAGTGCGGATGGTGGTTTTGATCTATTACCTTAGAGTTTGCAGCTCAACACATAACTTACCCGGGAGCCTTCGTCTTCTGCTAGTCACTGCTTAATTAACTATTTGGTTTTACAGAAGGTAAGAGCATGATGTAACTACGAAAGGATTGGTCATAGTTTGTTTCCCTAGGATCTTTCTGTTTCTGGCACCGGCCTGAAAAATCAGGGCAGTGAAATCTCCACTTAACAGGTGGAACCTGTGTGCTCTTTCCAAATAGTTTTCATGTATATTTACTGATCTGCCACAATAGAATATCACAAAAACACAACAGAAAATAGGGACCCATATGCTCAGATGGGGTGTTAGCTTGGATGAAACCAAGAAAGACTATCAAGATTTTCAGAGATTGAGTTACTCTTGTTTTTAAGTTATTTTTATGCATTCCAGTTGGTTAGCTATTTGTAGAATTAGGGGAGAAAAGCATTTTTCCCCTGCTCTGCTTGCTAGAGCCAATGTTGCACCTGCTAGAAAAAAAAACCACATTGAAAAATGACTGCTATTTGCTAGCTCGCTCTCTCTCTCTCTCTCTCTCTCTCTCTCTCTCTCTCTCTGTCTCTCTCTCTGTCTCTCTTGTTTTTTAAGTATTATCCAGGGAAACCAGATGACAGAATCAATGGAAGGTATTTCAAGTCTTTGATGTTCAATCCTATTACATTTCAATGCCATTAAACATTAAGAGAAGCATTATCCTCAGCTTCTTACAAAATTGCCCTATTTGTTGGCCAAATGAGAACAGCTTATGCAAAGGGAGCTTAAACTAGCTTTCATTGATTTCAAATCCGAGGCACTCTCTATACCCACAAGGTCTATGAGGCACAGGCCAAAGTCTACTGGTATTTTGCACATTAAATATTCAGGAATCACTTGGCCCAGCAGAGCCCATTTCTGAGACTGAGAGCCATGGTTCTCACTCTACTGTACCCTCAAAACCTCACTGCCTACACTCCCACTTCTTTGTTCACCAATCTCCTTGAGGGAAAGCAAAATATGTTTAAGGTCATTCATATCAAGATCATTTCAGTACCAATAGCTCTTGCAGCAACATTTCTTAGAAGTAAAGTTAAATGAACACAGTTCAAGGATGTCTTACAAAAATGTGACAGGAAACAAGCCAGGGTCTCTAGGAGATGGGGCCATGCAAACAGGTAGGTCACTAAGGACTTGGATCCCACATGAAGAAGTGCTGTGGCAGTGGTTACTCACTGGGTTTCAATCTGAGAGGATGGCAATATGAAGCCACCAAAGAGATGCCCTGGGGCTTTCTAGTCCCAGAAACAGAAACTCACAGGGGCATTCCTACCCTAGGCTACAGGGCCACTAGGAACTGGTATGGACTTGATGACAGGGAGTGAGCTTAGTGCTAGGCTGCAGGAGACTCTGTCATCCCTGGACCTCCTGCTTTGACACACAGGGCAGGTGGACTCCTCTTGTGCCATCACACTCACCCTATGGAGATGCTTAGTGGCCCCTTTTAGAACAGTCTGTGCACACTCATTGGTCTTGATGCCCCGGTTCCAGGTATAAAAAGGTGTATTGGTGTTTACGTGCGTCCTGTAGACTGCACGCTACTGGATAGTAGCAGCCTTGGTGGCTCACATGCTAACTGGAAGGGGGCTTGAACCCACCAGCTCCTTGAGGGGAGAAAGATAGGGCAGTTGGCCTTTTTTAATGATTAAAACAAACAAAGAACAACAACAAATCCAAACTCACTACCACGGAACAAACTGTGACTCATGGTGACCCAATAGGTCAGAGTAGGTCTGCCCGCTGTGCATGTAGGAGACTGTCAGTCTTTATGGGAGCAGAAAGCCTTGGCTTTCTCTTGTGGAGTGGTTGGTGATTTTGACCTGCTGAGCTCGTGGTTAGCAAGCAGTCCAGGGTATAATGCACTGGACCACCAGGGCTCCCAAGTCTTCAATGAGCACAGCCTGGAAAGGCCTTAGCGTCGTTCTGCCCAGTCCTGTAGCGTCTGTATGTGTCAGGATCCACTCAACAGCAGTGAGCTTGGACCTCTGCAGTTTGCTATCAGAGTTGCAGCAGATTGAAACGGCCTGGATGCCTCAGACAGTGCTCCCATTGTCATGGAAGGCTCGATGGCTAATCACCATCTGTCTGCAGGGAGGATGGACGGAAAGCGCGTGTATTGTTCTGTGGTTGACGTGACCTGGCACTTCTGCTCAATGGCTCCACTACCATCCAATCAATTCCAACCCCATGAACTCGCTGCCATTGAGTCGATGCTGACTTACAGTGACACTACAGGACAAGATAGAACTGCCCGCTTTGAGTTTCTGGGACTGCAACTGTTTACAAGAGTAGAAATGCCCGTCCTTCTTCCTGCCACCTCATAGCAAATCTTTAGCGGGTTCCTGACACTGTAAATCTCTTCAGGTGCAGAGAGTCTCATCTTTGTCTCAGGGAGCTGCTGATGGATTTGAACTGGTGGGTTTGCCGTTAGCAGCTTTTTGCTTAGCCCATCATACCATCACGGAATTTATTTTTCAAGTCGACTTTTGGCCAATATTTATAAAATTCAGACTAATGAAGCTTTTTGCTTTGTGTATATTTAACTGTAAAGAACACTAAAATAGGGCGGGGGGGGAAGTCTGCAGTGAAGCATCTAATCAAAATTTTAAAAAATGTTTTTAGCCTTCTCGTGCCATGTTCATTTATGCGCTCCTGGGCACATTTCAGTTTCATTACAAGGCTCCTGGCTTAAATAACACAAATGATCAGTAAAGAATATAAGCTACAGAGACTGACTTTCAATTCACCCAATTTAGTTCATGGCTAAAGGAGAGTTGATGCCAGAATAATAATAATAATAATAATAATAATAATAATAATAATAATAATAATAATAATAATAAAAGCAGTCTTTCTGATGTTTGCTCTTGGCAAAAGCACGGGACTGAAAAACAACTGATTCTAGGCTTACCATACTCTCACATGAAGAATAGTAATTCTGATTCATGGTCAGGCTTCTGCTTGACAGTTTTAATACATGCAATTCTGTAGCCTGTGGGGAACTGACATTTACCGAGAATCTACAGTCTTTTAGTAACTCCTCCAGATGTTTTACATTTATTGCATATTCTTTTCATAACAACTCTATTAAATATCATCACTTTTTCCTAGGAAAGTCAGCCAGCACTCTAAGATTAAGTAACTCACCCAAAGTCAGTTAGCTGGAATTGGAACTGAGGCATGTTTAACTCTGAATTCTGTGTATTTTTGCACCATCCCACATCCTAAAAGATAACGTTCCTCTCAAGCCAGAATTCTACCACGATCCAGAAATTTGGAATGCCTCTCATATACATATCACAACTCCCAAACAAGTGATATTTGAAGAAAAATGTCTGGATTATAAGTGATGCATCCTTCAGCTGTATATGTGCTCAACTGGGTCCCTAACAAACAGATCTTAAATCATCCTTAATGAATACAAAATTATCTGATACAGAGACAGCAAGGGATTGGTTGGCTAGAGTTTCTTTACGTGATTTGTGCCAACAGTTCTGCAGATTCCAGCGCTCAGAGGAACCAGTGCAGACTGGGAAAGGAGCACTACCCCATCTTCTGATCTTCTGTCTACTGCATTCCAAAGTTACAGGAGAGAAAATTCAGCTGGAGACGTGCACATTCATAACTCTGCTTAGAAGCAAGAGATTAAAGTGATTTTCCAGCTAGGAACCTCGGGGCTCTTCTAGCCCAATGTTCTCATTTTAGAAGACCAGAAATTGCTGGAGAAGGAGCTGAGCTGGGTACCAGAATCCCAGTTCTGCTGCTTCTACTATTTCGCTGTGGAACTGAACTGAGCGCCTAAATCCTTCTGGCCCCTGCTTAGAAAACTCACTGGAAGTCCCAGAAACCAAAAATTCAAACTAACTACCAGTGAGTTGGTCCCACCTTACAGTGACCCTATAGGTCAGAGTAGAATTGCCCATGTAGATTTCCAAGACAGCACACATTTACAGGAGTAGAAAGCCTTGTGTTTCTCCTGAGGAGTGGATGGTGGTTTTGAACTTCGCACCTTCTGATTAGCAGCCTATTATGTTAGTCACGACACCACCAGGACTCAGTTGACAGCAGAGGAGAACAGCTATTTATCACAGTAGGAAACCAGGTACAGATCTTTGTGTTTTCCTGATCACGCCTTCTCCTGAGTTCAACTTGTGCTCTTAATTGACTGGAAGACTCTGGCATCCTTATGAAAATGCAGAATTGCCTGCAGGATTTGTGCTAAAGGAAAGCCCAAGAGACAGCTGGGACCCACCATCACTTCCCTACTAAGCCACCGGCAGTAGGACTCTTCACACATTTACAAGACCACAGGCGATAATTTCCTCCCAAGTGACTCTCAGGGAGAGCTCTCTCAGAGAACCCACCATCCCCAGTGGCTCTCCTTTAAAAGACAGTATTGCAAACTTTGGTGCATTTATATGCTTCCTATCTAATAAAAGAAATCATTGTTTTTTGCTCCGCTGACCTTCATCTCAATCATCTTTTTCAGTCTGCTGTCCTCCCATTGCCTGAGGTCCTATCATAAACCTTCAGCAGCCAGCTCCCAGTGCAACTCAGCTGCTGGTAGCAGTGTTGCCATGGCAACAACTGTTCAAATTAGAGATACAACTTTCCTTAAGAATTAAGGTCTCTTTCGGAGATAACAAAGTTAATGAGTCTTCCGTTAATTTGGTCTTTAAGGTCATGCCAAAATATCCCACGGTGATATATATATATATATATATATATATATATATATATATATATATTTAAAGCTTTAGTTAAAGATTTATTTGCAAAGTCTATGAGGGAAGTTACATGGAAGTTGATGGAATCTTTGAAGACAAGATAAATATCATGCATGTGTACCTTCAGATATTAAGAGATGAGTAAGTACAGGGTTTAGTTAGAGCAGTGACAATTGACCATGTCATTGGAAAACTCCCACTTATTGCCATTAAGTGGATTCCAAATTATTGTGACCTTGCAGGACAGAGTGAAGCTGATCTTGGGTGATTTTTTGAGACTGTCACGCTTTATCTCCCTTGGATTGGCTGGTGGTTTTGAACCATTGACCTTGTGGTTAGCCACCGAATGTGTAACTCACGAAGCCACAAGGACTCCTTCAACAAACTTAATAGGGATTGAAAATAACTTGTTAAAGAGTGGATTTTAGAGTGATGTGTTCACAATCCAATCAACACATCACCATGCCAGGGTACATTTTCTCTAAAAGAAATGCAAATTGTTTATGGCCACTGCTCAACATGCCTTCTTGAGAGTGGCTGCAGGCTGGGCTGACCTGAGGTAAGGTAGTCGAACATACCCAAAGATTCGGCCATGATATAAAATCTCAACCCTACTACTCTCCATTTGATTCTGACTCACAACAATGCCATAGGGCAGATTAACACTGCTCTCCAGCATTTTCCAGAATGTAAATCTTCAAAGACAGAAATTTCCTAATATATCTCCAAAGAAGTGAGGGGTGGGTTCAAACCCTTGTCCTTTCAGTTAGCTAGCAGTCCAACACTTAGTCCTCTGTGCTCCTGGGGCTTGTGCCATAGTGATATACAAATCAAATAAATATCATGCTCTGTTGATAAGACTCCCAAACTTCACCTTGCCAAATACAAAACGCACCTCACTGGGTAGCCTGGGTTATGACCAGACAGCATGGAGGGTATGTGTGTGCGTTGAATCTTGAGAGAGAGAGAGAGAGAGAGAGAGAGAGAGAGAGAGAGAGAGAGAACTGACAGTCATCTTTGGAAGACTCGACTGACAACCATATCATTTTAGTCTTTAAGTGGGATTGCCAAACAAAACCTAACAATCCTACTACCTAGGCAACAGATGCTTGGGGTGGGGTTGGGGGAAGCCATAAATACGAAGCATACTCTCCTGTCTACAGAGAATATGGAAACCCTTAGTATAAGATAATAGATTATAGATTTATCAGAGGAAGAAAATAATTTAGCATTTACTAAATTACTAAATTAGTATTTACTTTTTTTTTTAAATTTTATTGGGGGCTCTTACAGCTACTACAACATTCAGTACTACAACATTCATTTGTATCAAGCACATTTGCACACATGTTTCCACATACATTTCCCAACATTTCCCACTTGAGCCCTTGGTACAAGCTCCTCTTTAAAAAAAAAAAAAACTCCCCTTTCCCCTCCCCCCCTCTTTTTTAATGATTCAATTTATTGGAAGGCCCATACAACTCCCATCACAAACCCTAACATCAGTTGTATGCAGGCCACTTTTACACACCCATTGCCATCATCACTCTCAAAACATTCTCCCTCCCTCCAGGCCCCCATTATCAGCTCCTTATATTACCCTTTCTCTCCGCCTTCCCCTTGAACCCTTAGTAATTTACAAATTATTTTTTCATCCTGTACACTGTACAATGTGTCCCAACACTCACTTCCCTGTTGTCCGTGCCCCAGTACTTTTTAAAAAATCATTTTATTGGGGTCTCCTACAACGCTTTTCATGATGCATCCATCCACCCATTGTGTCAAGCACACTTGTACATTTGTTGCTATCATCACTCTCAAAACATTTGCTTTCTGCTTGAGCCCTTGTTATGAACTCATTTTTCTCATCCTTCCCCGACCTCCCCTTCCTCATGAACCCATGCTAATTTATAAATTATTATTATTTTGTCATAGCTTACACTGTCCAATGTCTCTCTTCACCCACTTTCCTGTTGTCCATCTCCCATAGAAGAGGTTATATGTAGATCCTTGTAATTGGTTCCCCCTTTCTACCCCACCTTCCTTCCACTCTCCCAGGATCGCCACTGTCACCACTGGTCCTGAAGGGATCATCTCTCCTGGATTCCCTGTGTTTCCGGTACCTATCTGTACCATTGCATATCTTCTGGCCTAGCTGGATTTGTAAGGTAGAATTGGGATCATCATGATGGAGAGGGGTGGGGGGTGGGGGGAGAGAAACATTTAAGAACTAGAGGAAAGTTCTTTGTTTCATTATTGCCACACTGCACCCTGACTGACTTGTCTTCTCCCCATGATCCTTCTGTAAGAGAATGTCCAGTTACCTACAAATGGGCTTTGGATCCCCAATCTGTACTTCCCCCTCATTCACAGTGATAGGATTGTTTTGTTCCTCAATGCCTGATATCTGATCCTATAGACACCTCATGGTCATACAGGCTGGTATGCCTCTTTCATGGGGGCTTTGTTGCTTCTGAGTTAAATGGCCACTTGTTAAACTTCAAGCCCTTAAGACCTCAGATGCTACATCTTTTGATAGCCAGGCACCATCAGTTTTCCTCACCACATTTGCTTATGCACCCATTTGTCTTCAGCGATAGGCTCAATACTCTTCAAGAGATGAGAAAATGAGGTGTGGCAAGAGGGGTGGGTGGTTAAGTGATTTGCTCAAGGCCACCTCATTCATTAACCACGATCCAATATACTAGACTCCCAGGTGAGTGTTATTTATAATATCACTCCACTGATATTCACTTACAACCAAAGAGGGGGATAAGACACATACTGTCTCTGGGGAGCTCAGGTTGATCTACACAGGAATTTCTGTCTCGGTCTCTTGGCAGCAAACCAGGGACGTCTGGTGTGCTGTCCTGGTATCGTGATGAGAGAGTTCAGCCTAAGTGTGAACAGAGGGCTTCAGGAAGAGGTGATGTAAAATCAGTTGACACATTTACTGTTGACGAATTTTTTAAGGGACACAGAACTTATCCCAGGTTGTGTGTGGCTGTCTATGGATTAGAATGGGCTTCAGGTCAGTATCATCACTTTTGGATTTTGTGATATTGTTTAATCTACTTTATTTCCCTGTGTCTTAATTTCCCTAATTTGTGAAGGGGGATTAATGATCCCTAAATAATACCTACTTTGTGGAATGTTTGTGAGGTAGTGCATGGAAGATGCTGCATTCCAAAACATCAATTGCTCACTCCCTGCCATAGCGACCCTAGACTGCAAGGTAGAATTGCCCCTGCGAGTGTCCGAGTAGTAAGCCCAGATGGTATGGTGCGCTAATGCATTGGGCTGCACTCTGAATGGTTGCCAATTCAAAAACACCAGCAGTCCTTCAGGAGAAAATTGGACTTTCTACTCCTGTAAAAATTTCTTCTTGGAAACCCACAAGTCATCATTGTCTGACTCAATGGCAATGAGTTTGCTTTCTCTTCTGTAGTCTCAATAGATTGTATGAATTATACAATAGGGGTAGGCCTTGATTTACTACTGAGTCTCTCAACACTCTTGTTATTTTAATCATACTGCCTTTTACTCTTCGAAGGAGGAAAGATACAGGGGTGACTTAGATACGGGTGTGATCTGTATCTCCTTTAAATATGAACTGAACTCCTAACCCTGTAAATATCACCTTGGCAGAAAATAGGAGTTTTATTTTACTCTGTTTATCTAATTTATATCAGAGTGTGCGTGTCCTCAACACAATCCCTTGTGGGTGACATAATAAAAATCTGAAGGAACAGAGGGATGACCAGCAGGAAATGCCTGTCGGGGAAGGAACAGCAAGTGAAGGGCACATTCCAGGGAAACCACCCTCAGGGAAGGGCAACAATTAAGGCTGTTACATTCCAGCCTTAATCTTTTTACCACTGACAGGTTTATCACATCAGATTGTATAATGGTATCGTTGCATAAGTGCCCAACCAGTGAATCGTGATCCATTCAAGGTAGCAGATATTTGGGGGTTACAATTCCATCCATGATATCAAGGGGGAAGGGCTCTGGATTTTCTTTCTTCAGGTGGCCTTGGGGTCAGGTGGCGACTTTAGGGGATGATCACTTAGTAATCATCCATGAGTATACTCCTGGAGCCCTCCCCCACCCTGAAGACCTGCTTTACCTCTGTGATCCTCATTAGGGTACCTTCTTTCCCCACAGCCCTAAGGTGCCCTTACAACCACATCTGGAGTAGAAGCAGTTGAACCTGAATGTCTGACGAAGCTGAGATCAGAAAAACACCTCCTAGCTCAATTCTGAGTGATTGCCCCCAAGGTCCCACCATCTCTCTAGCTTGACATTGCTAGGCCTAAGGGTGGTGAGAATCTGGTCTCTTTCCTAGAGACACAGGTGTGGAGACAGCATCTTCCTATGGACCAGTTAGTGTATCCTACAGCATTACACACCAGTGTCTGACACCCCACACTGAAGGAGGGTGTCAGGAATCTGAATAGGCTGGGGAAGATCTTTGGAATATTTTATGCCTCTAGAGGAAAGGGCTCTTCCCCCACCCCCCACCCCCACCTGTCCATGTGTTCACTTAAGGAAGCTCTATATGTCCAGAATCTCCAGTAAATCCTTCTGGTTGCTGGAAAAAAAACCAAAACCAAAACACAAAACCTTACAGTATGGGCCATGGATATACATGTTTTAGGCAAATAGGTCTTCCTGAAACAGACATTATGTGACTCATATCTATCATATTTTCTGGACCATAAGATGCACTCCCCCCAAAAAAAATTGAGAGGGGGATGAGAGTGCATCTTTTGGTCTGAAGGTATAGTACCCCAGAACATTTTAGTATACTGGTACTATTTAGTTCAGAATATTTTTCTCTTGTTTTCCTACTCTAAAACCTGGGTGTGCCTTATGACCCAGGTACATCTTATGGTCTGAAAAATGTGATATATTTAATGAGAAATAAAATAACCTTACTTATATTCAATGAAGTGAGGTTGTAGTCCCTTCCAGGATCAATGAACTAAGTAACAAAATAATCAACAAAGAAATCCATGTCCAGGGGCTGAACTCCAGTGGCATAGTGGTTGTGCGCAGGACTGCAGCCCACTGGGTTGGAAGTTCAAATCCAGCAGCAAGGCTGGGCCTCCTACTCCCACCAGCAGAGGGATGTTCCCCCCCCCCCCAAAAAAAAAAAAGAAATCCATGTCCAGAGTTCACTGAGCAATGATGGTACACCCTAGGCTCTACACAGGGCACCATGGGACAAAGAGGTTTGGATAAATGCAAAGGCATACTGAGCATGTAGCTCGCTGTGAGGCCTGTTCTGAGAAAAGTCACGGTCTCCACCATCCCTTTCCTGAGAAAGGTCAGCGCTCTCCGTGGTTCTCTTTCTTACTTCAGAACTGACAGGCTCGAGTTCTCAAAACAGAACGACTGCATGTAGGTGCTTCTTTCTGGGGACTCCATCCTATCTCAGTTCTAACATCAGGTGAATACCTCCTTTTAAAAATTAGTTTTCAGTACTGCTGTCTTTTATTATCAGCATCTTTGTAAATGTCCCCTTTTTGTACCTGTAGGGTTTGGAAATGTTTCGTGTAAGTACCTGAGAATGATCACGCCAGCAAATTATGTGCTATAACACTGTGTGCAGTATCTATCACTATCAGCTCCATATACCCAGAAAGATGATCCTTAGGTGCTTTGTTATAATCGGAAAACGTCTTCAGTTAGGAAAAGATATGTCTCTGTATGTATGCATGTATGTGTTTCTCCACAGTATAATTTATAGTGTCCTTTACTGTTTGGAAACTGAATCTACATTAATGAAGAATGAGCAAGAAATAAACTCCCTGTCTTCTCCTCCTCTTCAGAGACATTACATCTCAAGGTACTGTGGAATAGCTGTTTCTACAAGTTTACTCTGTAGAAGGAGAAAACATAAATGCTCTTTTCCATGATGTAACTGTCAGAGAGAGATACTCCAACCGTTGATAGGCTCACAGTGGCCTCATCCACTAGTTGTTGAGAATGACGACTGCAGAAGCAACATCTATTTATGGCATCCTCAGAGAGGACAGAGCCTGACATCCATGAAGGATTCAAAAGTGTCAACTGAGTGAATGAAAGGAGTACAGGTAGCCTACACAAGCAGGCAGAAGGACTTCTACTAGGAAAGATGAACTTGATAGATTATATAGTCTGAGCTTTCTGATATTCATTTATTAAATTGGTCTTGGAAAATAATTTACATATGCTATTTTTCTATATATGCATAGTAAAATTAAAAGTCATCATTCATATCTCTAACATAACACCTTTACCTCAGTCTTGGAAATGTTAAGCTTAACTTCTATTATAGTGCTTTTAAAAAAATCAACAGGCATGTAAGAAGAGTGTGGGTCTAATTCACTATTTGAGCAACATATAAGAACAGGCAGAAATTTAGGTACAATTAAAATGTGTTTCTATGCAAGTAAATGAGATGGGTAAAAACTTTATGCAAGAAAATTACAAGCATGCTTAGTTATAAGCAAAGAATACAATATCATTTGGATTTATAATTGTCTTTAGCTGCTAACTATAGAGTCAGCAGTTTGAAACCACCAGATGCTCCGAGGGAGAAAGATGGGGCTTTTTTTCTACTCTCAAAAAGAATTACAGTCCCAGGAAATTCACAGGGGCAGTTCTATCCTGTCCTTTCGGGGGACTATGAGGTGTCATTGACTTGATGGCAATGAATTCGAAGTTTACTTGCTTTTTAAACCTGATTCTCTATTATATATGATACTGAGATATATATTGAAATGACTTCCCCCTGAAGAATATAATTTCTATTTCCATAACATAGAAACATGAGAAGGAGAAGCTACAATGTTGGTTACAGGTGCATCTTACAAGCAAACAGGTTAAGTGTTGTGCTGTGGGAGAAAAACTGAAGACAAATATTTACTCTGGAGAGTAAAATAACAAACTAAAATGGAAAATTTTAACTTTTCTTGAAAGCCGCGGGTTTCATTGTGAACCGCTATTAGAAGTTTCCACTTTTAAAATTATATTTGCCTCTTTCTTTTACAAAACCGTCACAAACATTACCTCAGATGAAATGCAATCTGTCAAGATTTGAACTAATAACTGTGTGCTGACATTTGGGAAGCAAAAAAGATTACCTCAAAAGGTCACATCAATCCAGCCTTGAATGATGACAACTGCAGCCAGCCTATTAATTAAGGTCTGGGACACACATGGATTTTCATGCTTTTACAACTAAATTTCACACATCTAGTGACAGAAGGGGTCTTTCTTTAAGGAAAAAAATAATCCCAAGATTGTGATTTTTTGCTTGTTCTGAGTAAAAGAAAAGAAGTAATAAATCTACTTTAGAGAATACAAATACATTCTGTATAATTCTGTTTGTCAAAAGCAAGGGGAAATGAGGAGAATTGATTTTTATCCAAGTGTGTGGGTTTGAAGATCATCGAAGGCAGACCTTAGAGATCATTAGGCGAGTTGAACAGTCATAAGCTGCCCTTCTTAATTAACATGATTTTTTTTGTTTCCGTTCATAGTTAAAGAATGAACTTGGTGAACTTTTCCTCTTCCGAGAGGGCGGCTCACACTGAACTCGGCATGACTGGTGCTCTTGCCTCCCCCGTGGTTCTCACTAGGTCCCTAAATCCTTCAAAAGCTTGTCTGAATTGCCTTATATATCATCAAGGATATAAACTGTTGCTGCTCGGTAGTTCATCTATAAAATGTAGGAGAAAGGTAATTTCCAAATGATGAATCTTCCGTCTATCTCTCTCTTTGATATCAGAGCAGCTCCTGGTTATAAGTTGAGCTGGCAGAAATCACCAGCCGCTCCTGGGGAGAAAGGCAGGCAGGGCTTGCTGCTCCTTAGAGAGTCACGGTCTCAGAAACTCCCAGGGGGTAGATCTCCCCTGTCCTATAGGATCGCTGTGAGACACCACAGAGTCAATGGCCATGAGTTTGCTTTGGTTGGGATTTTTTCTTATGATGGTTGATTCCTGTGCCCTATTGCTTCTAAGATATTTTTTAATGTAACCTGTAGATGAAAGAATTACAAATCATATCTGTGGGCTACTTGGATGGAGTCCCTGTTTGGAGCCATAAACAAAGCACTCAACTTCTCACGAAAAGGTTGCTGGTTCAAACCCACACAGAAGAGCCTTGGAAGAAATCATTGGTGATCCATTTCCAAAAGGTCAGGTGCCCCGAAAAGACTATGGAGCCCATGTACTGACCATGAGCTGACAAGAATAAAGACCCAGCAGACAGTCAAAATAACAAAACAACAGCCCAACCCCCTTGCTGTCTAGTCAATTCCAACACAAAGCAATCCCATGGGGAGGAAGTCCGAGTGCCCGAGAGTCTGAGTTTCTTTTTAGAAGCAGAGGGCCACATCTTTCCCCTCTGACGGGCCAGGGCGTTCACACTGTGAACATTTGAGTTAGCAGCTAAGCACTTTACCCACTCTGCCCCGGGATCCTCAGAAAATATGAGGGGGCTTCAGAAAGTTTGTGGAAAGTTGTCTTATCTTTTCCATTTTTTCCATTTTCCATCTTTTTCCATCATTTTTCCATCTTTTCCATTTTCCCCCCACAAACTTTCTGAAGTCTCTCTGTAATTGGTAACCGGTAGTCACCAACATTATTCATTGTACAACCAAATGGAATCTGGCAAAAAAAAAAAAAAGGAACCAAATAATATGTTTGTTAAGACAAGGTTGGGTGTGAGAGATATGTACTCATGAGATTCTGAGGGCATCATGGAAAACACATGCTGAAGCCCCTATTTAACATATCAGGTTACACATTACCTTTGACCTATTGTACAACATTGAATATCCTTTTCCAAAACCATGGGCATGTGTCAACTCATTAAAACACAGAGATTAATCTGGAATTTAAATTATTATTATGAATTATTATTATTATGAAGCTGAAGCGCATCTGCTATTCAAAACAGGAATCTGAGAACTTAGAAAAGTAAAGCAATTTCCCTCCAAGCCTAAATCAATACCTTTCTAATGCCCTGGCAACTTCCATATTCCTTTAAACCTAAAGCATCTCCTTAAGTTTAGCATTATTACCAATGACGATGCATCTGTGTTTCCCTTGGTGATTAAATAATCTTAATGGGAGTGAACAGAACCCAATTGGATACCCTATGGAAGCACTCCCTCTGTACAGAATTGTTGTGATTGCTAATGAATCAGAACAGCAGTCTTAGCTACTGACTCAAGGAGTCTCAAGACGTCCACCTTTCAAAGTCCATGCAGGCAGTGTTGTAGGAGACAGTTGACCTAATATGTCATTTTTCTTGTTTTCCCTATATGTTCTTGTTGTTACACACCATCAAGTTGGGTTCAATTCAGAGTGACTCTCTATACAGCACTGCCTGGTCCTTAGTCATCATCAATTTTTCTAGTGTTTGAGGTCATTGCTGCAGCCACTGTGACAATTCATTCTGCCCCTACATGATTTGGTCCAAAACTGTATCTTCAGGTGAAAATGTAATTTTCTTCATTTGCATTTTCCATCACTATCTTCTCCAATTATTTATCTTTCTATTCTTTACAGAAACTGTAGACTTGAAAGCTGACTTGCCACTTTCCTCCCTAAAATACAGCACTCATTGTTCTATGTATCTAATCCAGACAATGTGATTCCTGCCCCCCCCCCATTTAACTGTTTCATTGACATATAATTCACATACCATACAATCCAGAAAGAGGAGGTTGGTTCTCCTATTTGTACTGAATCTACAAAGTTGTAGTGTACACTATTGAAATCCTCAGGAAACCTTTTATGGAATCTCAAAAATAAACCATTTTTACTCTCCATGGATTTTTAAAATTAAGTCTTCCTTCTACACTGTGGTAGCTGTTTCATGATCTATTTCAATATAGTGCATGTGTGATTTCAACCCAGTTTCTGGATATAGTGTGGTATATGACTACAATACATGGTACAAGTTCAAATTTCCACCCCTACAGGTCGGAGCTTCCTCTTTAGCAAAATAGCATATTCTCAAATTCCCTCTTGTTATAGGAGCCAGGTAGTTTGAAGCAAATAATTAGACCTACATGAATCCCTGTAGAATTAGAGATTTGAAGTTATGAAGTTTGAAATCCTTGTTTGATTTTAATGACTCTATAAAACATGAATATTATAAGCAATCAGTATGGAAGTCTTTCACCTCTCTGTTTTAATTAATTCCTAGATGCTCTTGTCAATGGAATGGTTTCCTTAATTCTTTTTTCAGATTTTTGTCTACTGGTCTTATATCCTTTCATATGGCCAAATTCATTTATTATCTTTAAAAGCTTTCCATGTAAATTACCTAGTGTAATTTACACTAGCTAAAATCATGTCATCTGCAAAAACAATAGTCCTTTTTGTTCTTACCCAGTCTGGATGCTTTTTGTTTCTTTTTTATTGCCCAATTGCTCTTGCTAGAATCTCTCAAAGCAATATCAAGTAGCAGTGGTGAGAAACACCCTTACCTTGTTCCTGACCTTAAGGGGAAAATTCTTAGTCTCCAATATGTAGATACTACCAACAAAGTTATCAATTCATCTAATTATCACCTGAAAGTTAGCCTCTACTGGAAGGCATTTCTTCAGGCAATCTGAGGAGCCTTCATAGATATGGAGCTGGGTTTACCCTGGGAGGCATCGGTCACAAGAAATAAAAGGATGACAGGGTGAGCATTGCTGCAGCAGGTCAGACAGATGGAGGGTGGGAGGGAGGTGCACTCACCATTGCCTCTTCCACAGGCTCCTCAGGCTGCACATCCAGTCCCACTTCCACTCCGGTAGCAGGTGGAACAGAGGCAGGAGGCTCTTCTATGTTCAGCTCTGTGGGTCGAGCTTGTTCAGATTCAGCCTGTGTTTGTTTTGAGGGTTAGATGAAAAGGATTCAACATATTAAAAGAGAACATTACAGTGCACTTGACAAATACAGCTTTATTTATCATCCCGTAAGTAATTACCTTCATTAAATGGGTACATGCTAAGACATTCCACAATTGGCATCATGGGTTTTTGTAGAATGGAAAGATCTAGAGATGAACTCTACAGAAGCTTCTTGTTTTACCATAATCAAGAAACATAATTCCGTTGATATTATGTAAAGTCTAACCAGTGGACTATACCTTTTACTTACTTTCATTATTTTGATTACTTACATTCCTTTTTAGCAGAGAGAATGGCAGGGGAGGGACACATGGAGGGAGAGAAGGATATTTTGAGGGCTCCCCCATTTACTCATTGAAAAAAAATAAGGAATATCAGTCATGGGTACAGAATTCTGTTCAGATGCACAGCAACAAAACATCAAGGGATCTGTCAATCTTAAATTAAAATATATTCATTTTCGTTAGTTCTTCACTATGGAGCTACTGGGTCACTTCCAAGATTGGGAGGGATAGATCAACTACCTGGAAAGAAGCCACCACAACTATTACTGCTCTGTAATTTCCAATCCTATCACTTGTTTCCCTTTTCCCTCTACTAAAATTCTGAGCAACTGTTCTATTTTATATAATCAGCCAATTCTTAAGGTGTCACAGGGAAGAATTCCCTGTTACATAATTCATTTACTTGTGTGGGCAAAAGAACAATATTTTCATTCTATTGTGACCTTTCTCTATAGAGATATCATCCTGACTCTAATTACATACTGGATAATGTCTCCAGAGTCTCTTAGCAAAAGACTTTTCATTCTGAAATTAAAAATAATAAAATAGAATTGCCCATTAAAAACACTACAGTCAATAATGACATCAAAGCTAGCGAAAATGTTTCCAGTCACCCCATACTTGTTACCGTTTTAATATACTATACTATTCTATCTATATTAATTAAGTATAAGCATATTTTTTCATCATAATTGTTTCACTAAATGGATGCATAAAAGAGAGCTCATTAATATCCCTTTCCATCAGAACACTTAAACCCTTAAAAGAGTTAAGAAGTGTTTTGCTAGAGGAGAAAGAAGTTAATGCCTAACTCAAGAAAAACAGTCACTTCTGCCTGACTCTCAGCACAAACACAAAATATATCTCTGACATTTTTGTACATCCTGGTCTACATGACATGCTTCAGAGAGAGGTAATGGAAAATCTATATGAATACTATAGAAAGTGAAAGCCTAGCAATAGATAAGTGCACTATATATTTGTCTTGTGCTCCTACTAAATCCTTCATTGCTCTGTATGTCATTATCACACTGCTGTTCTTTTCAAGAGGCATCATAAAATGAGAGGATATTTTAGTAGACAAGTATGCAAAGAGATTTGATATATTTATGGGTTTTCATAAATTGTAAGAGGTAGTCTGTCACAAGTTTAAAGAGAGAGTGTGCAGTAAAATTCACTCCAATATGACTTTAGAAGTCATTTATAAAAGAAGATGTCATGTTGATATTGAAAAGGAATACTCTTCATGATGAAACAATTATTCATAGTGGTATACCAAGTCTATAAGCTCATGTGGTATGACTCCATCATAGAGAGAAGTCCAAGTGATTTGCTCTGCAAGCCTGGTATCAAATGATCCATACAATGGAGGACCTGGAGGATAGTTTGATAAAGCACAAGATATCCACAGCAGATGCTTCCCCCTATAAGTTGAATCTATGCTGTGAAGAATGTCTGACGCCACCTGAGAAATGAAAAGAAGCTTCCAATTATGAGTCAAATAAATACATTGCTGTATATGCAAACAGAGCTAACTCAAAATGAGGAAAACATCTACATCAGAGTCTGTTTGTTAAAAGTCTGAAATACCTTTCAGGTTTTACATAAGGAAGAATATTCCTTATGTATTCACTGCCGCACAGTTGGAACTGACTCAAATTGACTCTACAAGACAGAGGAGTACTGCCAATGAACCCACAGGACAGAACAGAACTGTCAATGACCCTAGAGGACAGAGGAGAACTGCCAGGGACTCTGCAGGACAGAGGAGAACTATCAGGGACCTAATGGGACAGAGAAGAATTGTCAGGGACCCTGTAGGACAGAGAAGAACTGTCAGGGATCCTACAGGACAGAGAAGAACTCCTTGGGACCCTAAAGGTCAGAGGAGAACGTCCAGGATCCCTACAGGACAGATGAGAACTGTCGGAGATGCTGCAGAACAGAGCAGAACTGCCAATGACCCTACAGGACAGAGAGGACTGCCAATGACCCTACAGAACAGAGCAGAACTGTCAATGACCCTACAGGACAGAGGAGAACTATCAGGGACCCTGTGGGACAGAGCAGGACACAGAAGAACTGTTAGGGACCCTACAGAACAGAGGAGAACTCCTTGGAACCCTAAAGGTCAGAGGAGAACTGCCAATGAAACTAAATGACAGAGGAGAACTGCCAATGAACCTAAATGACAGAGGAGAACTTCCAGTGACCCTAAAGAATAAAGGCTACCTGTCAGGGACCCTACAGGACAGAGGAGAATTGCCCCTGTGAGTTTCTGAAGCTGTAAGTCTTTGTGGGAACAGTCTCATCTTTCTCCTCAGGGTAATTTCTTGTAATTTGGCATGATAATGTAAATAGGAGGTAGGACAGAGTATGTCCCCATATATTGTGACATCAAAAGCAATATTGCCAACTAATTGACTTCAATTGCAGAAGAGTAAGTGTAACTCATTGGGTGATAAATAAGGATGCACCAAGTTAATATCACTGTCCATAAAATCAGTGACTCATATATAGAAACTGAGTAACTCTTCTTTTTCTTCAGAAGTAAAGTAGAATTATAAACATTTGCCAAGAGAGTAAAAAAATAAAGTAAAACTGTAAAACCATTTTACAGAAAGGTCTATAATAGTTTGGTCAGAATTGTACCTTGCTTTAGCCATTATTATTTCTCTATAAATGTCTCCCTTGACACACTGCAGATGGGTGGATTATCATACCATGCCATACCATGCTATGGGATGTAAGCAATAATACACGATTGTTTGCTTACATAGGAATCATTATGCACTTATAAGAGGCATATATTTTGATTTATTTATGGTGATAGACTGCCATAACAGTATGACTCTCAGAATCAGAAATGGGATTCTTCCTTGAGAACAAGAAATAATAGAGTCATTGAGAACATTTCTTTGATAAAATGAAAGTGGGCCAATATAAAGAAAGTGGATATTGTTTGGGAGAGTAGGCACACTCCAAAATGGCACTTGCCTTAAGTTCAACTTCTACAACCTTGGGAGAACTCAGTCATGAAATTCCAAAGAGCCTTGGAAGCAACTCTGCATGTTGGACAAGTAGTTGCTCTTTCAAAATAATCTACTGTATAAGCGATGCCTCTTGAGTCACAAGATGTGGGCAGTGGAAATATGTGTCTCACCAATGACTTCCCCCTCCTTTGTGCAGACAGTCAATGGGTCAATTACTAGAAGGTTTCTTGTTCCTGAGAAGGTCTCACATAATCATGCTCAACTAGAAATGCAGGCTATCTGTGATTTCATACATTCTCAGGGGTCACAGTTAATGGTAGCAACATTTGCATTGCAAGACATGATAAAGCTAAGTTCCCAAATGGGAAGATAGTGGAAGGTGTGTTGTAGAGGATACACATCAAAAGAAGAACAGGGCAGATATGGAAGCTTCTACAACCAGCTGAGGGGGCAGCAGAGGTGTCCAGAATCATGTCCCTACCATGAAATCCCATGCTTGGATGGTTATCATTCAAAGAGGTAGTGTGAATTTAGTTAATGAAGACCAGCTACTATCCATTTATATTTGCAATTCTTAATTTTCCTTAACCAATCACAGCTAATAATTAAAACTCATGCAACAAGCACTAGTACAACTCTCATTTTCATCATGTAGACAGTATTTGAATGCGTGGAATGAGATTCTCTGGCTCCATTATTAATATGAATAAAATGTACCTTTATCATCTCCATTTAAATATGTATTTGAAGACTATGCAGACACTGTGTGTCACCTTGATAAGCAAAGGGCAAAAGCTTAATAATCTGTGTGCCTTTGCAAAAATATCAAATTAACCTTGAAGATAAACTTCCCAGAATTGAATTCTTGACTTTGAAATAATCTAAAAAGAAAACTTCCATTCATTTACCCCCAAATCCCATCTGTCCCTGAGGCAAAGGCAAATCATTTCATTTTCTTCATTAATTCAGGGTCAACAACTTCCAATGTGAAAGTCAGGAGCAGGAATAACCATTTGCTATCCTCTTGGGAAAATCAGTGGGCTACAACAAATCCTGATAAATGAAAACTCCAAGAGTCAACACCCTCAGTAGTATATGACTGACAATCTCACAAGTAACTTGGCTTCGATTCTGAAAACCGTTGGTAAAAAGATTCACTACAGTACGACTGATGTTAGAGCCTTTACTAACAAGGAAATCAACAGTACAATGAACTCAGGGAACCACACAAATCCCAGTCTTAATAACCCTGAGACTAGAACTAGTCAGTGTCTGTCTACCACTACCAAGTGCTCTGAAAAAGATCACATTAGAAAGACTGACAAAAGTGAGGAGACATAGAGAACAAAACACAGAATCATAACAGACCAGGCATCCTAGTCAGATAGAAAGAGACAAGAGCCCTGGTACAGCTGCCCCTCGTTCCCCATTCATGTCTCAGACTGAGCTCACTGTGGCTAACAGCACAATCAACCACTTAAGATCAAAAGGGCATAATTTACTCAAGTGCAAAATCCAGAAGGAAAAAGGAAGACTGGAAACAGGGATTCTAGGGAGGGAGTGGCACAAGGGGTGGCACACTGAGGAGGCCGCAATGAAAGAGTTGAATCATAAGGCGGATGGATTGCTGAATGTAAATTTCCCTTTGCTCTGCAAATCTTCACCTGACTAACAATAAAATCATTCTAAAAATGAATAACACTGCACGTTTCCCATGCATCCTTTCACTAACTTGTTCTTCAAGAACTTCATTGTCAATCCTGTAGATTAAGTTACAAACTAGCTGTCATGAATTCAATTCTAACTCACAGTGGTCTCATGCATTTCAGAGTAGAATTGAACTCCACAGGATTTTCTTTTTCTTTTTCACATTTAGAACTGTGCATTGGGTGAAAGTTTACAGAGTAAACGACTTGTCTATTCAACTTGCATACAGTTTGCTCTGTAACACTCATTGCAATCTACTCGATATAACAGCACTCTCCCCACTGGCCCCACTTCATTTCCACTTATTCTTTTTCCTTGGCCCTGTCTGTCTTTTGAGACTAGGGTGGGTGGAGGAGTGGAGGTGACTGCAAACACTTGCCGGGCTGGCTTCCATGAATGGCTTGAAGGGCCACCTTCTCAGGAATTTGACTAGTCTCTATTGGACCAAGTCAGTCTTATTTATCATTTTTAATTTTTTATATAGTTTTATTACATCCTGGGACCTTCTCTGATCTCAGAGTAGGTGAGGCCATGGTGCCTGTGGCCCTTTACTCCATTAAACTAATCAGAAATCCTGGAGTATGTGCTTTTCTTCACTCTTCTTTTCTCCAGGCAATGGACTATAAATCTTTATGGGAGTAGAAAGGCCCACCTTTCTCGCACCATTTATTATTAGCACCACAGAAATAACCATGTCCTTGGTGGAGTGGCTATATTCCAAGAAATCGCATATTTAGGAGACCTTTTGCTGAGATCATGATCCTTATAGAAATAAAAACAGAAGTCACAATAGAGTCACAAGTCACAAGGAGATTTTTATAGATGCTTGTAGAACAGAAGGAGCTAGAGCAACCATATGCTGGATATTCGAGTCTTAGATAACTTAGAATGATCCTTCAAGTATGCAGTGGTTTATCTCAGAGCAAAATCAACTTACCAAATTAGCGATCATACTCTGGTCTGTCTGCATTGTGAACAATGACGTATCTTGAGGCTTGACAGTGGAAGAAAAGAAAGAATAAAAGTTATTTAATGTCCCAGTTAATTAGATAAAAGAAAAACCTGACAGAGTTAATAATAATAGGTAACTTTAATTATGGTGTATCAAGTATAAGAGCAAATTAACAAATATTTCTGCAAAATCATGAAAAACTTCCATTGCCTAAAAATATCAAAATTTGAAGTTATCATTCTTCAACATATCTGGTATCTAGGTTAATACATGTCTGAAGGCAGTGTTTATAATTTTCTAATCTTCCCTACATAATTCTCTACCCTTCAGTTGATACCACATCAAGATGGCAGTTTTGGTGTCCTCTAGGAACTCAAATCATGCTCCTGTAATTTCTTCTTTTTTTTTTCTTTTTAGTTTTAGAAAGTGAAAAAGAAGTATGAAGGCCGCAGAGTGAGTTCCCAATGAAATTTCCCAAGGAAATTCTGGTAACAAAGAGAATGCTCTCTTTGCTCAATGAAAGTAAAAATACCTGGTACCCAATCCTGATTTTATTCAAAACAGCGGCTCCTTATTTTCTTAAAACTTCATGATAAGGCCCCATGATGGTCCTATGTCATTTGAAAAAATATAAAAAGATTGCCCCTTTGGAATCTCCCAAAACAGTCTCCATAATCTTTTGAATTCTGCCTTGAATTTAGTTGGCCCAGCAGAAATCCCCGGAAACCACTGTTTTGATTGGACCTTTCCCTCCTTCCTTAACTTCCTTCCTTCCCTTTCTTTCTGCAGGCATTCTGAAGAGACTAAGTGAATTACTGAGCGAATTGGTCCACAGTCTATCAACTGATGAGACAGACATGTTGAACCATGCATAGAATAAACCTGTGTGTGTATTAATTCAAACCCTAGCAGCATTTCCTTATGTTTGAACATCCTCTGGTTTATGTTAGGCTATGGATCTAAGTGCTTTCTTTGTACACATTCATTTAGTCATAGTACAACTACTGTTTCTGTTACTAGCTCCCTGACTCAATTTATAAATTGTGGGGTCTAACCTTAAGGAGACCTTTTGCTGAGATCACGATCCTTATATAAATAAAATCAGAAGTCACAATAGAATCAGAAGTCACGAGAAGATTTTATAGAAGCTTGTGTATGTGCTCTATCCTGACACTCTGACAGATCATCGGCACCAGAGCCCATGGAATTATAAAGTTTGTCGTTATCAACAGAGGAGTCTTGTAGGCAAAATGATTTCTTACCTGTGCAAATCCATTAAATGAACCATCAGAAGCCTAAGTAGAAATGGAAAATAGCGTGTATTATTTCTTCATGACTTTTATGCATTAAGTAAATGTCCATTCGACAAGTTGGAAAGTAAAGGCCATCACCAATTTTAAAATAATACAAAAGGCTACTGTGAGCAGAAATACTCAGGAAATGTGAAGAAACACACTGTATTATTAAAAATAGGCTGACCAAAAAAAAAGTTGGTGAGGGATTATTTTGCAATTATTGCTTGTATACTTCACTATTATTCAAAACTTGCCTCTTCACTAATGAGATGAAGCTGCCAGAGAAAAGTCATAAACATAAAAGAGCCCCCCACCCCCAAGTTCACTGAGAGAAAAATTGGAAAAAGCTTCTAAATTTTTATGCTACATCATGATGACAAATAATGTGTCTGGGTAGAAACATTAGGTTTTATATATGTTGACCCATTAGCACAGTAAGTGACTTTGTTCTGCTCTTCATTTTGTATATTTCTATCGCTTGAATCATAAAAGGGAAAGTAGGATGAACAAAGTAAGTAATGGGAAGGTAAAATATATTTCTTTATTTCCCTAGACAATCACTTTTTTTTTTGGTCAATCTATTTGTGTTTGGTTTACACAGATTTCAAGAGTTACATGCCATTCTGTTAGGAGGGGTAGGTAGGGCTTAGAGAAGATAGGTGATGGACAATGAGACATGTGAGAGACATTAGGAAAAACAGCACCGAGAGAAGTCTTTGACTAGTCTATACTACATACTGGGGTAGGTACCTCTTCTTTATGAGTCTCTATTTCCTGGTACAACAATCCATATCTCTGGTTAGCAATTTCATCTTCAGATAAATCTGAGTTGTTGGTATCATTGTCTCGGGGACTAGAGGAACTCTCGGGACTAGTATTCCAGGATATTCCCCAAACCAGTGTCCTATCTCTCTTTTGGTTTTGTTCCCAGGAGCTACTAATGGCTCCTGCCCCAGAGTCAGCTGCTACTGAGTCCATCTCCAGTTCTTTCTTGTTCTCAACTCTGTCTAAATGTTTGCCAGCATTATCTACATGCCCCATATCTCTGGGAGGCCAGTATTTAATAAAATATGGACAACTGGTAGATCCACTTGCTTGGCCATTTGGAAGACCAGAGAATCTGAATATATTCTTATTATTGATGGCTGAATTCAAGCTTTGGCACCAGAGTGGACCTGAATCTGTTGCCCAAGAGTCTGTCTTTGCAAATCCTGTCAAGTTCCTGGTATGAATACAGTTCCCGGTTGCTGGTCTTTCACACCCTTCTATTAATGAATCCTCTGCAGTGTATGAACATCAACCTGGTCTGTTTTCATTAGTTCCAAGAGAAGAATTAAGATCACTCCTAGACTGAGCTGCCACCCTACATTTTATGGATAAAACAGCAGCTTGGTTTTCACCCCTGCCACTTCCAAGCGCATTTAAAATAGACCCACACTGAATTTCTTCAGAACAATCTACCATATCATGGTTAGGTGAGTCCACAAAATTAATTATATCTTTCTACCTAAAGCCCATCCCTCAGGGATGGCTTCTTTAATACGGGTGACAGAGTTAGCCCACAGAGCCCAATTCAGGCTATCTGCTTGACTGTCAGGGTTAATTCAGGGACTCTCTATAATTTCACAATTATGTATTACTTCTGAACTCCCATCATCTAGTCCTTGGTCTGTGTGATTTTTAATTATGTTTAAGGTCTCCTGGGAGTGATTCTCTATTGTCTCAGGAAGATTAACTATCCTGCTTCCTCTACATTCATTAGTTTTCTTCTGAAATGCTTGCGTGCCTGCTAGAGCCTTGATATCAATAGCTCTAATGTCTACCTTTTCACAGGTCTCCACACCTGCCCACATAGAATCTTCTATCTTCCGCTTCTCTTCCTCCTCTTCTGCCTTTGCACCTTCTTCAGGATTTTTCTGGAACAGGCCACCAGTTGCCACAACTGGCATCTGTGGGTCAAGCGAAGATTCAGCAAACGCACCCTCAGGTTCAGGCTTGGAGCGCACTGGTTCATTTCCACCTGGCAGTGCTGGCTGCAGGTCACGTTCACTTTCCTCGGGGACAGTGGGCCAGTCAGTGGAAGAAAGACATGCAAGGTCTTCCAGAGACCCGTGCTGGGTAATTTCCTGGCTGACACTCTCTGTCCTAGCAAAGGGGCCCCAAGCAAGTGCACCTAGGTCAATGTGAGATCTTTGAATTTCTTCGGCCAACCCACTGTCTGGAGTTTCCTCCATGATCAGGTTACACAGGGAAAGACTTTTTGAAGAGTCAGTCTTTAGAGAATGCAGAAGAGTAAAGGGGAAAAAACACACACAAAAAACATAAGATGAAATAGATCATGATAAGATTTGATGAAAATCATAAAGCTCTTTAGTAGGGTAGCTTCAATTAAACAAAACTAAAAAGTGGTTAGATTAATGGATTAAGCATAAGACTAGCAATGTCGTGAGAAATAGCCTGTACTAGATAATGTAACATGAATATAAAGCACATCAAGTACCCAAAAATCCAGAAATTTCTAGAAATATACCTACCGGTTGTACCAAATCAGTGCTTGTCTGTATGAATTTAAAGAAGAAATAAAAAGAAGAAAAGAGAAGAAAATTAGCTGGCACATTAAAATCTCCCACTTTCTAGAACAAAGATTCTGCTGAGAGCTGGTCTTTCACTATTTGAGGACTGAATTTTAAACTCTACAACTCATTTTGTGATCAGAATATTTTGGACAAATAGGCGTAAATGTAACACAAAAAAAAGTCTTTGTCATTTTCTGGTATCAAAAAAAGGATATTTTCTGGCTACTGTAAAGTTTTTCTCTAGCAGATTTAAATATAATTTTTCCAATAAGTAAAAAATCAAGCCTAAGAGCATCAGAAAGTCACAAAATTATATGATGCCATATGCTCTGATACAAAAATCTTAGTAAAGTCTTCCTAAGACTTATCCCTCAAGGGTTCATACCGTGAGGCAGGAGTTTAAGTGAATAATGATTTGATGGCAACCACTCTGACTCCCACACAGTTCTGTCCCCTCAAGGAGGAATGTATGGATTGGTATTGGACAGATGGACTAATATCATACTTATGGACTTTGCTGGGATTTTTTCTCAATATTCAATTACCCTTTGATATTAAACTCTCTCTTACACACATATGAGTGTCTATGAGTTTGTTTTATAGTCTACCCGGACCAACACAGGGGCTCTCAGAGCTCTATCACAATCCATACATCCAGTGTATTAAGTACACTTGTACACATGTTGCCATTATCATTTTCAAAACATTTTTCTTTCTTCCTGAGCCCTTTGTATCAGCTCATCCCCCACCCTCATGAACCGTTGACACTTTATAAATTATTTTTTCGTTTTACATCAAGTGAATACAGTTTAAGTTCTTATTGATGAAAGGTTTTGGTGCAATAATGAAAACACAAATACATCGTTTCATGTGCAAGATTGTGCAACTCTTATACTTACTCAGCCATATTTTGTAAGACCAATATAAGCTCATACTTTTCACCTGCAATACCGCCTCTAGTCACCAATCACCACAGGAACAAGAAAGGGTCGTAATAGCCACCTTAGACTACAGGACTTCGAGGAAGGTGGCCCACTAGCACCCTATGCTTCAACATCATTTTCAGAATCTAGTCCTCCTGGGAACCTTGTACCTGAGACTACATCACCATTAAATGTAAATAAGGGTTACCACATTTCTAGAGATCCAGACACCCCCAAAGTCATTGTTCTCAGAGCCCTTACCGTCCATAGGTCCCAGGGTAATGTCTGAAAACAAACAAACACACAAAATACTATTAAATATACACAATTCAAACAGATGAAAAACCTGAGGTGATAAACATAATTCCTGAAATACAATCACGAACACCCTCGTAACAGTCCATCACTGTTCAAGAACAACCTCTTTGATTATTGATACTTTCCATATCTGTGTTTTCCCATATGGAAGCCTCTAGCTTTGGTGGCATAATGGGTTACACAGTGGGCTGCTAGCCTCAAAGTAAACTGCTCAAAATCACTTGCTGCTCCTGGAGAGAAAGTGAGGCTTCCTACTCCTGTAAAGATTTATAGTCTCAGAAACCCACAGGAAGCAGTTCTACTCTGTCCTATGGGATCACTATGAGTCGCAAGCAAATTGATAGCATTGAGAGCCATGTGCTGCCAGTGACCACTCGGAAATACAATAATACAACTAGAGAACGATGGTTGTTTTCACATATTAAATTTAAATTTAAATAGGTACACATGGTTTTAGTGATAATTATGCTGACTAGAAGTAGAACTTTCTCAATACAGGTAGATAACTCTTTCTATAAAGCATTGAATGTGGTTACTTTTACACAGACACATGCATCTACCCATCTTACTACAATGTAGAAGAAAGATGCCCTGGTAGTAGGGTTTATGACATCCTTTTTTTTTTTTTAGAAAATGTAGTTTCCAATTGTTAATTAGATCTGTATCCCCATGTGTGTATGTGCACACACCCCCACAGACTTCTCCTCACACACACCCCCAACCCATATTCAAGATGTCTGAGCACTATGAAGAAGTGTTTTAACTAGTTTGGTGGTAACTCTACTTTGGAAGAGTAGTTCTTCAATTGGACAAAATAGAATATATGCACATTACCAGGAAACTCCCTTAGAGGTAAATTCCATTTACAACTGACATTTACCTATGAAACTTATAATTGCTGGAGAATGAATTCATGTATTTCAAATGGCTCCCATTTCACATGGGAAGAGTGAGGGAACTTTCTTATTTCCTTCGTGAAATAAGTCCTATTTTATACTGCCCTGTCTTTTTGACTATTTGAATCAATTCGTGTTTATGGAGCTGTGCTGAATTATGAAATATAAATAACAACCTGCAGACTCTGTCACTCCCTTCTTAAAAGTATAAACACTACATAAGTTTTCAGATCAGTTGATGCATCTCCTCTTATGTGGACTGTGCAGGAATGAACATGGGTTTTCAAATTTTGATTCCTAACACCCATTTCATCTGGGTGGGCTCTAACTGTGCTGCACACATCGACCCTGTATTTCTGTACAGAGGAGAGTGAACAACTCCAACGAACCACTTTTGTGGTTTAGAATGCATAGAGAGCAGATTTCAAAGACTTGATATTGATAATCCAACTTTCCATTCAAAATATGAGTCAAGAGGTTAAAGAGACAGAAGTAATTTGGTAGAAAAAGTGATCACTGAAAAACGTATCCATGTCCTTCATAGGCATGCGAAGATGTATGATGTATCATCCGAGGACATACAAAGGAAACACTTGATACCTGAGACATGGG
Source organism: Nesogale talazaci (assembly GCA_004026705.1). Lineage (NCBI taxonomy): Eukaryota > Metazoa > Chordata > Mammalia > Afrosoricida > Tenrecidae > Nesogale > Nesogale talazaci. Next base: position 41,361 of record PVJH01016958.1, read on the forward strand.
TGAGTGGCTCGCACCAGCAGTGCCCACAGATGCTATCTCAGGCTTGAATGGGTCAAAGTCCAAATCCAGCAAAGTCTCCTCTTTCTTTGCTTCAGGGACTTCATTCTTTTAAAGCAAACCAAAACAAAAGATGCATTAGTTTGAGTTCGATAACATTGTCATTCAGTATCCCCAAAGCATACTTGCCATTCAGGTGCCATATTCCAGTGCCTATAGAGTCATTCAGATGAATGTGATTAGAAAGGACATCATCTTCTGGGGCTCTGGCAGTGCGGTGGTTACATGTCGGGTTATAATCTGCAGCGTCGGCAGTTGAAAACCACCAGCAACTCCGTGGGAGAAACACGCAAACAGTTACACTCTGGGAAACTCACAAGGCACTGCTGTGAGTCAGCATTGACTTGATGGCCATGAGAGGTCGAGTATAGTTAAGTCATCCTGGGGGAAATCGTTTTCCTTCCAGTCCTTTGTCCAGCCAATATGTCTGAGAGATGTTTCTTAATTTCTTCCTGACCAGTGAAATCATCATCTCTGTTTACATCTCTGTTTAGCTCAGGTGACCAGACAGATCGAGAGAATAAGATTTGGAACCATTATGGTGATCCAGGGAAGCAATCTTTGTCTATAGCAATCCTACATGTCCAAGTTTTCTGTGGCTCCCTAATTTGTTACCAGATAATCTATTCTTCATTTGTATTTTTGTCTCTGCTGACTGTGCATAACATATATGATGGAAGGCAGAAAGAAATGAGGGTAGAACAGAGTCATGTCTAACATTCACTGAAAAATGAACCTTAAACATATTACACGCTTGGATTAGTGATGGGCTCAGTCTATCAAGGAAAGAATTCTATAATGATAATTTTTAAAACTTCTGAACATTAACATTCATTCATTCATTTTTGGAATTATGACATGGGAAAATTATATAGATTTAAAGATGATGTAACTTAGACTTGGTGAAGCACTGGTAGTGGGTTATTCATTGGGCTACTAACTATAAGGTTAGCAGTTTGAAACCATCAACCACTCTATGGGAGAAAAAGAATGTTTTCTATTAAAAAAGTTACAGTTTCAAAAATCCATAGATGGAGTCGCTGTGTATAAAAATAGAATCGGTGGCAATGCTTTAATTTTTAGTAATTTTGAAATCTGGTCTCATGCTTTTGTTTTTATTGGGGGGTAGGTGGGAGGGACCTAAGTTCAACTACTTATAATCCCTATAAAACAGCAGATCTGAGACCCAGTCTTCATAAACAATGCCATTGTGAAGAGAATTTAAGTCAGTTATCATGCAATTTGAGGTCCATAAGTTTGTTTTTTTCTAAGAGAAGCTTCATTTTTGTAATTATCTGTGTTGCCTAGAAACTAAAAAATCATACTAATGGACAAAGTGTTAAATACAGTTTAAAAAGCTTATATAGAAAGACTTTAAAGAGTTGGAATTATTTTAATTAATATTGGTCTTAGGCATAACATTTTTGGAAAATTTTAAGTGTATGAAACGCTTGTGGATATAACACTTATTACTTTTAAAAGCACATCCACAATCTTTGTAGAAGGGAAACTGCTTATAGGCCTTGAGTTTTCTATTTTGCAGTGTGATTACTCTTGGTGTATGTGTGTGTGTGTGTGTGTAATTAGTTTCATAAGACCAATCCTCTTTTGAGATTTCTTTACAAATTAAAAAACTATCACTGCCATTCAGTACATTCTGACAGTTACAAGCACAAAATTGTTAACTGACTCCATTGACTTTGTTCCAAATCCACCAAAGACTCATTTTTGAAACAGCTTTATTGGCATATCATTCACAAGCAATGTCATGCAAGCATCTAATCAAAGGAAGAAGATTCGTACAACCATCACAGCAATCAATTTTAGAACATTTTCTTCAACCTTGTACTTATTATTAGCTTCCAACCTCCCCGCTACAGCCCCAAGGAACCATGAACCCAGGTACCAGCTATATAGATGTACTAATCTAGCTTTCATATGCAGAAAAAAACATTAAAAAAGATAACAGGAAAAAACTAAAAAATAATAGCAAAGTCAGCTAGAGAAAATATTAATAGAAAGTATGAAAATTTATGATAAATTAAAAATTTGTCAAAAGGGAGGTCAAATGATAAGGTGTTCAATTTTAATCTAACTGCACCTACAATAATCCACTTTTCCAATGTACTCTGCCTAATAGCACAGTTACTCACATTTCTGGTCTAAGGTCAGAGGGGATTCATCAGAGACTTAATCCACATGGATTTCTCTTCGCTTTTTAAAAAAATTGAAGCAACTACTAAATGGGTCAACAGGGAGATCAAATAATAAATTATTGCATTTTAACCTAACTACAAAAGGACTCTTATCCCACCCCTTCCCCCCAGGAGCTCTTACATCAGCATCGAGATTGTCTTGTGAAATTTAGCTCACACGCAACATCACATTTGGCAGGAGAGTAACAACTTTGCATGACTATTCATTGATAAGAACACATTTCAGCTAATGACAACTGCACTACTATTGCCTTCAAAGCATTTATTTGACCATACTCCCCAGACTGTGCTTTCTCTAATTTATGTCTTATATTAAATCACAGGGTAAATGACATCTTTTTCTCATGAGGATTTGGAAGAGAGGCAACAGGCAACTACTCCAGGTCCTCAGGTAGGAACCCAGTAGAGGCAGGATTACAGCCAAGCCCCCCTGACTCCATGCTTCCCCAGACTGCTGCTGAAAGCTTCCCTTCCCCTCACTAATCCCACAGCTCTGCAGTAGGGGAAAAGGATGTGCAAAGGAAAGTTATACATGTTTTCTATAGGGCACAAAAGTGTGTCTACCCATCCCGTGTCAGCTTAACAAGTTAACTCCTTACATTGTCTCTTGGCGCCACCCTCACAATTATGTTTGAGTCCATTGTTGCAGTCACTATGTCAATCTGTCTTGTCAAGGATCTTCCTCATTTTCTCTGACCTTCTATTTTAATGAAGTATTAAGTCCTTTTCTAGGATTGGGTCTCTCCTTATACCAGATCCAGAGTACATGACAGGAAGTCTTGCCATTAGAAGAATTCTGCTGTGCTTCTTCCAAGATAGGTTTACTTGCTCTTCTAGTGATCCATACTAGTTTGAATATTCTTTGTTGATATCACAATACAAATGCATAGCAACACTATATAGTGTTTATGAAAACATAAATCTTTTAAATTTGCTTTTTATTATGGATTACATGGAGGTTTAAATATCAGATCTCTTATTATTATTTTTGATTCTTTGTAGGAGTGGCTATTTATCTTTAATATAATTTTCCTTTAATATTTGAACCTACATTAACAAAACTGGTTAGAATTTAAGAATTTATTTGGCTTTGAAGCAGTCTGCCCATGACATTTCATTATTAATGTCAATTTCAAAGGAATATTGCATACATTGAAAAGTAATTCGAAATTTATCAACATCAACAAAGTCTGCAGCACTGAAGCTGTAGCTCAAGGAGAGGGTCATGTCTGATCAGAGCACACAGGAGCAAATGAGGTGAGAAGAAGAGGTAGTGGAGCACATCCTGGCCCACCAAGCCTTGAGAAAGATATCCCTGCTCAGAGCAGTCAATGCCCAGCGAGGACCGTATGGCCAGCCTTATTACCAGACATGATGTCCCTTACTGACCCATAGCCCTATGGGGGACAATACTAGAGAGACAGTGTGGGAAATAGTGCCTGATCTGACTCCACCATGGTGAGGCAAAACACTAAGGTAGTGTAACAGAACAGCAAAGGCAGCAGTGCAAGAAAGTCCAGAGGGATAACAAAAATAGACTTTAGGGCCAGGGCATGGTACCCCATCAGAATGGAACAGAAAATACTCCTAAAGACCAACAAACATTGATAGGCTTTTCTTTATTGTCATTGGATTTTGTTGTTGTTTTGCTTTGTTGCTTTGTTTTACTATGTCTTATTTTTGTACATGTCATTATTTCCACAGGTCTATGTACAGAAGATAGACTAGATAAACAACCTGGAGGAAAAAATAAGGGAATCAATGGTTCGGTTCCAGTGGGATATGGGGGTGGAGGTATTGGGAAAAGGAAGTGGTGTTAACAAATCCAGGAGCAAGGGAACAAGAAGTGCTCAGAAATTGGTGGTAGAGAGGGTGAGGAAGGCCTGGTAGGGTAATAATCAAGGGTAATGTAACCCAGAGGAATTACTGAAGCCTGAGCCTGATAACGGGACAAGAGGAAAGTAAAATGCAATAGAGGAAAGAACTAGGAAGCAAAGGGTACTTATAAAGGTCTAAATACAGGCATGTACATATGTAAATATATGTACATATGCTGATGGGGAAATGGATTTATGTGCATATATGTATAGTCTTAGTATTAAGGCAACAGATGAACATTGGGCCTCCACTCAAGTACTACCTCCATGTAAGAACACTTTGTTCTATTAAACTGGCATTCCATGATGCTCACTTTCCTGACATGATCACTAAAGACAAATGGGTGCAGGCCAATGTGGTAAAGAAAGTTGATGGTATCTGGCTATCAAAATATATAGCATCTGGGGTTGTAAAGACTTGAAGGTAAGCAAACGGCCATGTTGCTCAGATGCAACAGAACACACAAGGAATAAGCATATCAGCCTAGGTGCTGAAGGGATCAGGTATCAGGCATCAAAAAACAAAAATTCATAGCATTACGAATGAGGGGGAGTCCAGATTGGGGATCCAAAGCCTACCTGGAGGCAACTGGACATCCTCTTACAGAAGATTCACAGGGAGGAAATGAACCAGTCAGGGTACAGTGTAGCAATGATGAAACCTACAACTTTTCTCTAGTTCTTTAATGCTTCCCCCCTCCCCCCAACCCCTTCCCCACCATCTTGATCCCAATTCTACCTTACAAATCTGGAATTATCAGAGGATGTATACTGGTACTGATAGGAACTGGAAACACACGGAATCTAGGACAGATGATCACTTTAGGACCAGTGGTGAGAGTGGCTATACCAGGATGTTGGAGGGATGGTGGGGTAGAAAGGGGGAACTGATCACAAGGATCTACATATAACCCCCTCATTGAAGGATAGACAACAGAAAAGTGGATGAAGGGAGACATCAGACAGTGTAAGACATGAAAAAATCATAAAAATTTAAACGTTATTAAGGGTCCACGAGGGAGGCGGAGCAAGAAGAGAGGGGGAAATTGAGCTGATATCAAGGGCTCAAGTAGAAAGTAAATGTTTTTGTGAATATGCTTGACACAATGGTTGTATGTATGGATTGTGAAAAGAGTTGTATGAAGCCCCAATAATATGATTAAAAAAAACAAAGTTTCTCCAGATTTTTGCAGCCAGCATACAAAATGAAGTTAATGTTTCTTTGTTTTGATGGATCTTTTATTGTGAATTAGGTGGGAGACTTACATTTCAGACCATTCATCTCTGAATTTGACAGTTCAAGTCACTCAGCCCCCTCAGTTGAATTCTATCCTCACTCTCCTTGCCCTTGATTGCTCTGCTCCCTTTTACGGACCTTCATCCTCCCAAGTCAGGATAGGTCATCCTTCTAATGTATTGCCTATTTTCCCACCTTAGCCTCCCTCCTTTGGGAACCTCCAAAATCGATTCCCTTGAGTGCAAGAGATAGTCTTGATTTTTATCTTTATACAATATTCCCTCTTTTATGACCGACCAGCTTCACTCGCCATAATGCTTTCTAGGTTCATCCATGTCATAAGATGTTTCAGGATCTCATCATTTTTTTAAAAGATTTCATTCCATGGATGAAAGTTTCTTGATTCAGTCTTCTACTGGTGGGCATTGCGGGCTGTTTCTAACTTCTTGCTATTGAGGACACTTCTGTGATGAACATAAGAGTGTCATGATCTTTACTTATGGAGGACATAAGTAGAAATATCAATTGCTGTCTCATATGGAATTTATCTTCCCCGTTGTTTGAGACACTGCCATATCACATCCCACAGTGCTTGAATGTATTTACAGATGCACCAGCAGTTTATGAACGTTCCTATAACTTTGAATCCTCTCAAGCATTTTTTGTTCTATTTTTTAATTGGGCTTTAATTTTCAGTGTATGGTGGTAAGTCATTCTTTTGGCATATATCTCATGGATGGAGAATGATCATGAGCATTTTTTCATATATTTGTAAGCTATTTGGATATCATATTTGATTAACTGTTTTGTTCATGTCCTTTGCTCAATTATTAATTGGAGTGCTTTTGTCTTAAGGGATTGCAGTTTTCTGTAGATTGTAGAGATTAGTCTCTTGCTTGTCCTGTCATTGTTGATGTTTTTCTAGTCTATGAACTATTAGTTTACTCTTTGGATGAACTGTTTTGATGCACATAAGTGTCTCATTTTCAGGTAATCCTAGTCATCTATTTTGTTTTCTATTGTGCATGCTTCCTTTCGTTATATTTGATGGTATGCATATTGCCCTGCAAATAGAGTCCTTAACTTTGTCCTTGTTTTCTCATTGATGATCTATTCCATTCTGGAGTTTACATTTAGGTCTTTGATCCATCTTGAGTTCACTTTTGTGTATATTTAGGACAAGGAATCGATCCTGTTTCATTCTTTTGCAGATGCAGGTCCAATTTTGGCAGCACTATTTGTTGAAGAGACTGTCCTTCTCCATTAATGTTCATTTGGCCTTTTGTTGAAGGTTTAGTTGTCTGTAGATGGATGAACTTACTTCTGGGTTTTCTATTTCACTGGTCTATGTACCAATTATTGTATGAGTATGACACTGTTTGATTACTGTAGCTCTTTAATAGTTTTGAGGGTCCTATAGTGAGAGGTCTCCCCTTCTTAAGAAGGTCTTTACTTCTTGTGGATCCCTTAGTTCATATGAAGCTAATGATTTTTTCCCCATTTCTTTAAAGAATAGAGTTGGAATCTGAATTGTAATTGCACTTGTTTTGATTGCATTGGACACTGCTGACATTTTCACAATGTTAAGCTTCACTAACCATGAACATGGAATAGTCTTTCATTGATAAAGATCTCTGGTTTTCTTTTTTTTTTTAATTTATTTTTTTGGAGGGGGGCATCACTGCCTCTGGTGGTCATGGGCGCTACACAGTGCTGCTCCTGAGAGCCGCTGCTGGATTTGAACCGCCAAGCCCTCGGACTATAGTTCTGCACTCAACCATTTATGCCACCGGGGCTCAGCTGGATCTCAGGTTTTCTTACTTTAGTGCTCTATAGTTTTCTTTGTATAGATCTTTTGTTTCTCTGGTTAAATTTTTTTCTTAATTATTTCATCTTTTGTGTAAATTTTAGTTTTTGTAAATGGCATTGTTTTCTTGATTTCTTTTTCAGAATTCCCAGTGTAAAGGAAGGAGTACAATTGTTTTTTTTTTTTTTTGGTGTTACCTTTGTATCGTGCCACTTTGCCTGATTTTTCTACTGTTTTGACAATGTTTGACATTGTTTGACAATGTTTTTTGTCAAGTCTTTGAGCTGTTCTATATTTAAAAAGCCAAACACTCTACAAGCAGTGAGAGCTTCACTTTTTAGCCAATCTAGCATCCTGATGATTCTTTTTGCTCTGGCTAAGACATCCAGTGCAATATTGAATAAGAGTTATGATAAGGGCATCCTTTCCTGATATCTGTTCACAGGAAGAATGTTTTCAGTTTTCCCACATTGAGTAGGACACTAGCTATTGTTTTTTCATATATAACTGTTAATTTTTTAAGAAAATTCTCTTTTATTCCTATATTTTGAGGG
>PVJH01016959.1:0-49114 GCA_004026705.1 Nesogale talazaci
AAGACACATGGATGCTCCTGCCAGCACTGAGACACTTACAACACCACTGCATCTAAAGATTTTATACCCACAAGCCTGTGCTAGTCCTGTGTTCAGCATCATTGCATAGGTTTTGTGAGTCTGAAGAAGACTTTATGACTAATATCAGATATATGGGCTAATATCAGACTTGTTGGCTTTGACTGGACTGGGTTGGAATGCTTTTACGGTGTTCAATTTCCCTTGTATATAAATCTCTCCCTTATATATGTGTGTGTTTGTGAATTTGTTTCTCTAGTCTACCCGGACTAACACATTAATTTACTTATCAATCATTTAGACGTTTATCCAAACCTTCTTGACTCCATTTTTTTTTGGGGGGGGGGATCACTGCTCTCCGGTGGTGGGAGTAGGAGGCCCAGCCCCACTGCTGGAATTGAACCTCCATCCCAGTGGGCCGCAGTCCCGCGCACAACCACTACTCCACCGGGCTCAGCCCTTCTTGACTCCATTTAAAGCATACTTTAACCCAATAAATGCACATGGTGACCCTTCCATGGACTAGGCACCATTCTCTGGTGTTAAGACCGTAGGTTCCTTTGAAATACTATATTTTAGTATTAAGACACTAGTCTCCAAATCATAGGTTTTATAAAGTGCACAGTACTAGTGAGGTCAATCCTTACAACAATCGACCATTTGCGATGGGAAGGGCAGTAGTTGCCCAAGGACAAAGTTCAGAAGGCAGGAAGGGTTAGTAAAGGAAAAAGAAAGGAAATAGGAAACATGAGGATGAAGTGGGATGAATAATACTACATTGTAGGAGTTGCAGCCAGTGACATGAAAATAAATGTGTGTTACTTGTTGCATGGAAAGTGAATTTGCTCTGTACTATAGCCCAATTAACAAGACAAGGAATTGTTTGGGGTTTTTCTTTGTTCTCCTAAAGTGGGGGTGCAGGAGAGTTCTTGGATCAGTGACAGATTCTGAAGGAATACAATTCAATATATTAAGCGGTTCTCTCTTTCTGCGCCCTCAAATGCTTCCCTCCAACCTTCAGCAGTACCTCACTAGTTGACAGCTTTAGAATTTGATGAACAGGTCTTTGCTGACCCTCTCCCAAGGTTTTCCTCCCAACCACAGAACAGATACAAATACAGTTCCCTTTGAAGACTCGGGTTGGCTCTGGGATGGAAGTGGGTTTGGACTGGTTCTATGCGTGAGCTGCAGAAGAGGAGAAAGGAACAGTCTGACGTGATCTCCTAGTAGTCAGGAAAATTCTAAGAAATGCTTCCCAAAGAGAGGTGGTTAAGAGTATATTTTCTCCTCCATTAGACTTACATAACTTGTAAAATAACAGGTTGCCATTTTAGAATCGTTGGTATTGGCATGCTGGTATCATGAAAAGTACATAAAACTATTCCTTTTAGAAAATATTACTTCAGGTTTTAAGTTAAAATTTGGTGCCAAACACAGATGAGTAGTTGGTTTACACAATGATTGCGTTTTTTCTTAGAAGTAAGGGCAAAGCCTCAAAACATGCCACAGCGGGAGAGGGAGAAGAAGCTATTTCTGTCATTGGCAAACAATTGAATGGCATCCACAAACCTTTGGAAATTAATATCCTTTGGGGAAACTCTGTTTGACAAAAGTCACAAGGAAGTTATTAACTAGAGTTAAGTGACTGACAAGAGTTATTATTAATGATCTCATCAAAATCTCAAAAGCATTTAACTATCACATTGCAAGTCATTATTGATGACTCAAAAAGCATTAAATCAGTATACATTAGTTACTTGGTTAGAAATCAAATAAAGAATGATGATGAGCTTAAGTTCTTGATAATTCCATAATGCTGCAGGCTTTGCACACTTAAATGCTAGAATCATTATATTTTCAGTCTCTTTCCAAAGCTATAATCTGTTTCTTTTCATTGTTAATTGCCCCTTGTCACTCACCTGAAAACTGAAGAAGGAGAGATGAAGGTCTGAAAAGTCCCCCAAATTTTGTTTTTTTCTAAGAGCAGTGCAGGAAACTCGGCTGATTTTCAGATCGAAAGGGGCACTTGAAAGGACACTGGGTCTTTAACTGCAGTCCCTCAAAGAGATGTTCCAACAGAGAAAGGGACCTTCTCTGCCTTACTCAATTCCCTGCCTTTTAATATCTTGCTCCAATGGACAGGTTTTCACCAGGTTTAACCCTCTGTACATGTTAAAACTTAATAAAGGGCTGATGGATACTCAATGATACATTGAGTATACATCCACTAATATATAAAAATATAAATATGTGCTAAATGTAAACAGACATGTATAGATTTAAACCTCTTCATATTTCGGGTATTGAATACATTTATCTGGTTACCTAGGACAATCTCTGTTCATTTCAAAGTCCTGAGTTTAACCAATATTTATTGCTTTTGTATTAGGCACTGAGAGCTAGGGATAGAAATATACATGTGAAATAGTCTCGCTTTTTAGGAGACACAGAAATAATAAACAGCCACTCAGCACTATATGTTGTGGGCTAGATTGTGCTCCCTAATTCCTTTTATGTAATTTGAACATGCTGTCAGGAGAGACCAGTCCCTGGAGAAACACGTCATGTTTAAAATGAAGGAGCATTGAAAAAGAGCCTTGAAGAGATGGATTGACACCGTGGCGTGACAATGGGCTCAGGCATAGGAATTATTGTGAGGATGGCTCAGGACGGGGCAGTGTTTCATTCTGCAGTCCTATAATCAGAGGCAACGTGGGGGCATTTAACAACAACAGCAACAAGACCTAAGTCCAGATACACACAAGTTTAACCCCACTTGGAGATAGGGGCTTTACAGACCAAACCAAATTAAGGTACTGTCACACTGGATCAGAACAGGGCCTAGATCCATGACTAGTGTTCTCACAAGTAGAGGAAAGGAATAAGAGAGGGCAAAGGGGAGTCGTCTTATGAAGAAGGAGGCAGAGATCGGAAGAATGAAACTACAAACCAAGTATGCCAAGTTCAAAAGGCAAAAACCAGAGAGAAACAAGACAGATCATTCCATAGAGCCTTCCGAGGGCACATGGCCAGGCTGGACCTTGTTTCAGAGAACCGTGGGACAATGCATGTGCTGTTTGTTGGCACCTGGGTTGGTTATGGCAACACTTGGACATGAATATATTATTGTACTCTACACTAAGGATATTAAAAATGGTATGTTAGGATGCCTAGGAAGCAGATGGAGGATGTTAATCATGCCAGCATGAAAGCTATGAAGGCACAGTGTAAGAGAGATTCATCTCCAGATGACATCTAGGCTGAACCTTGAAGAATATGTAAGAATTCAAAACAAAGGAAACCTGCTTACACAGAATACATAAAGAGTGGGTACTATACAAATGGATTTCCCAAGAAAAGGTATTGTGAGCCTCTGTTTTTCATTTAGAAAACAGGCTTAAAGAGAATAAATAACGTCAGAAATTTTGCAATTGACAGCCTTGAGAAACTTAGCTTATTTTCAGGATTGTCATAGTCTACCAAATCAGTTGTTAGCCCATAGTCCTTGCTAACTAGGGCTGCTGCTTTAATTACTGAAGGACTTTTAGCAATCCCGCTATACAAATAGACCTAGAGAATCACTTAGTTTGTCCCAACCAAAGTCCGATGGGTCCCAAAGCAGTTGTGAATGTCCATTGTAGAACAAATATCTTCTTAGATAAATACCTCTCCACCTTTCTCTTCCGTGATGTATGACATGCAATGCATCAGCCACACCCTGTGTCTTTTTATTTAGCAATACCTCCCTTGATGTTTGGGTTATTCACTTGTAATGAGATGTAGTACCCCCCCCCCCACATACTCACACCTCTGAGCAGTTGGTAAGAGGATTCTTCTGGAGGAAATATCATGTGATAAGAAAAGGTCTTGAAAAGTCATCTTAAGACATGAGTCCCCTTGGGGCATAAAAATCAACAGAAAAACCAAATCCTTGTGCAAGAAGGATAATGGAAGAATGGAGAAAGCCAGGGAGTGACAAGTAAAGAGGAAAGGAGGAAAACTGGGCAAGGGAAACTTTACTGTCACTCGCCAGGCCTCCAGAAAAATCACTTTTCCAGGAAACGGTGTATCTCCCAGGTGACATTATTGGGCTTCTCGTAAGAATCACTGTGTGCAGAAGTAGAAGCAGAAGGAGTTCCACCTACAATGTCCTGGCAGCACATGTTTCCAGCCAAAAGAGAGAGCCTTCACTGACATGCCAATAAGAATGCAGAGGAGAGCTCTGATTGGGCTCTCTTGGGTTCTGTGACAATCCCTGAAAGACTTAACGAGATTGCAGCACTGCTTTGTTTTAGACTAAGCATGCAGCAACATGGCGGGTTACCTAATTGTGAGATCAGCCATTTGAAACCAACAGCTGCTCCAGAGGGGAAAGATGAGGCTTTTTACTCCCATAATGACTTACACCCTTGGAAACTGTAGCGGTCATGTGCTTATGTTAATTTCATGATTGAGATATAGAGGTGGAGTCTGGCCTGCTAATCTGGAGATAGCCATTGAGGAGCCAATGAGGCCTCCTTGTGGGCATGGCTTTCTCCTGAGACTTCTGGGAAATCTCCCAATATTTCCCTCATGAAGATGAGAAGCCATCTCCCCAGTTGTTGGGAGTCAGTCTCAGAGATGATGAATTATGGACAAGACAAGATGGCGGTGTCTGAGCTGTTGCAGGAGCCAGAGGAGAAGTCACACAGCCTTGCCCTGATGGAACCAGACCTCTGAAGCTGGAGAAGCCATGGGGAGACACCTGTCAGCACTAAGTTGCTTCTATCACTACTGGATGCTGTTGATGGACCCTGAGCCCTGGAAATGAGGAGCCATGGAGACAGCCCTGTCAGCGCCAGGACTCTGCATCCACAGGCCTGTGACTTTGTGAGCCAGAAGGAGACTTTATAGACTGATATCAGGCATATGGGCTAATATCAGACTCATGACTTTGAACTGGAATAGGCTGGGATTGTATATAAACCTTTTCCTTATATTCATATGCATGTCCATAAATTTGTTCCTCTAGTTTACCCAGACTAATACAGAAACCTACAGGAGTCATTCTACTCTGTCTAATAGAGTCACTCTTTGTCAAACTCAACTCAGTACCAATGAGTTAGGTTTGGGTTTAAATACAATATATGAAGCCAGAAACAAACCATTTATAGTACATGTATCCTAGCCTCCTTTCTCTTCTTTACTGAGTATGTAACAATCATTAATATTTGAATGCCTTGTTTGGAAAGCATTGTAAGAAAATACTGTTTAAGAACAAGGCTCCTTGTGAGCAATTGGTCACCTCCTTACAGGGGATTTGTGGGGAGGAGACAGGCCAGACAAGGTATAGTGAGGTCGCAATGAAGCATACAACTTTCCTCTAGTTCCTGAAGACTTCCTCCTCCCAAATATCATGGTCCCAACTCTATATTACAAATCCAGCTGGACTGGAGAAGGTATACTGGTAGAGAAGGGAGCTGGAGATATAGGGAACCCAGGACAGATGAGTCCCTCCTAGGGCCACTGGTGAGAGTGGAGTTACCGGATGGATGGAGAGAAAGTGGGATAGAGAGATGGAGTCAACTACAAGGATCTGCACATAACCTCCCATCTGGAGGACAGACATTGGAGGAGTGGGCCAGGGAAGATGCTGGGCAGTGTAAGATATAATAGAACAATAATAATTTATAGAGTATGATGTGTTGGTGGGGAAAGAAGGAGCAGGGACAGAAGGGAAAGGAAGGGAAGCTGATATCAAGGGCTCAAGTGGAAAAGAGGATATTTGGAGAATGATAACAGCAGCAGGGATGGGAAGGTGCTTCACACAGTATATGTATTTATGCATTGTGGAAAACGGTGTACAAGCCCCCAATAAAATGATTTTAATAAATAAAAAAAAGAAAAATTAAAAAAAAAACAGTCCACAAAGAAAAGGCTCACAGGTCAGTTCCAATCTCGTATCCCTAAGAAACTTTTCAAATACTTCTCAGTTGTCATGAGTGCATCATCATCATCTCTGCATCTCCAAGAGAGCTTTCCATAGTAGCTTTTCTTCCAGGGGCACTCTACACATATTCGAAAATGCAGGAGAGAAAAGGGAGACTCAATGTCCATCTGTAGACAATTGGACATTCCCTCACAGAGGGATCACAGGGAAGATATGAGGCAGCCAGGGTGCAGTATAGTGCTGATGAAACTTTCCTCTAGCTCTTCGGTGCTTCCTTTACCCCACTATCATGACTTCAATTCTACCTTACAAATCAGACTAGACCAGAACATGCACACTGCTACAGGAAAGAGCCTGCAGCACAGGGAATCCAAGATAGATAAACCTCCCAGGGACAACAAGGAGAGTTGAGATACCAGGAGGATTAGGGGAGGGTGGGGTTAGAAAGAGGAATGCATCACAAGTGTCAACTAATACACCCTCCCAGGGGGATGAAAAACAGAAAAGTGCGTGAGGGGCAGTGTAAGATATAGGAAATATAATCTATAATTTATCAAGTGTTCATGAGAAGTTGATAGGAGGGGAAGAGATGGGTGATGGGTAGTAGATATCAGGGGCTCAAGGGAAAAGAAAGTGTATTGAATGTGATAGCAGCACCCGGGCAATTGTGCTGGACACTTTGGAGGAATGTGTGGATTGTGATAAGATATTTAAGAGCCCTCAATAGAAGTCTTTTTGTAAAAAAGAAGAGAAAAGGAGAGAAGGTGAGGGGGATGGGAAAATGCTAGGAAGAAACAGAGAAACAGAGAAACAATGGGAAGCGGAGTCCTGAACATTGGTTAGGAGACTGTACTCTGAAGTTCAACACACTCAAGTTCAAATCCCAGTGCTGCCATTATCTCTGAGTTTGTTGACAAGACATTGAACCCTTTGATCCTCATTTCCTTCATCAGATAGCACAACAACATAAGAGCATGAAAACTTTCTTACTGAATCCAGTGAAAAATAAAAACTATGATGAGACTGGAGCTCTTCATCCAGTTCCTGGTGCCTCTCCTTTGTGAGTTGAAAACAACTCAATGTCGCCTAAAATGAGAACATTGCTTTTCTTTTATCCTCAGTATTACAAATGTTAGCAGGTTTATCAGAGGAGCAAAGCATGAGCCCCCTCCAGGGCTTCAGTGACTATGAACATTCAAAATACATCTTGGGGGTGGAGAGTCGACAACCCCCACATCAGGTCATTTCTAGAACGTCATCCAAACCAAATCTTCTTGAAGGTCATAACATGTTCTGAGGTTTCGTTCCACTATTTTTCACTTACACAGTCTTTGATCTTGCCAGGAGTTAACTAGAATTTGAGCCAAACAAAGCCAAATACCACAAGGGGAAAAATGCCCAAGCCATTTACCCCCGAATGTATTTCCAGGCCAACAGAAAATGGAACGCCATGGAATGGCTAAGCTCCCTCAGTAGCTACCATAGCAGACCAGTTTTGGAACACAATCCTGAGGGGAGCACAGGATGCTGACCACTGCCTTCAGCCTTCTCAACTATCTCCATGGCCACAGAGACCGGGTGGACATCCAGCTTCTTGCTGATGACCCAACCACAAACCTGATGAGAAAGGAAACCTGCCCAAAGTGGTCTAAATTGACAGTTGGGTTTTTTTTTTCCCAGAAAGTTTCTTCCACTTCGACAGAGCCAATGTAGCTAGAGAGTCATTCCGTGCACATTTTCTTTAAGGAAAAGAATCCCTAAGGATTCAGTTCACTGTATATTCAATTGACTTATGCGTTTCACAAGTAACTGTAAAAGGTGAGCTGTCCTGGGTTACTTTGGAAACTAAATGCACTGCTTACAGAGATGAGGGTCAGAAGGAATAGATAGGAAAAACCAGCAATAGAGAGACAAAGGATTTTGAAATAGAGAGAGAGCCTGAGATCAGACTAATGATATATATTGAGGTAAAATGGAATGCAGTATATCCTAACGCCATCTGCATTCCATTGCCCTCCCCACC
Organism: Nesogale talazaci; assembly: GCA_004026705.1. Taxonomy (NCBI): domain Eukaryota; kingdom Metazoa; phylum Chordata; class Mammalia; order Afrosoricida; family Tenrecidae; genus Nesogale; species Nesogale talazaci. The sequence continues at coordinate 7,971 of PVJH01016959.1, forward strand.
CCCACGGGTTCCCTTGACATGATAGAGAGTGTAAGCATAGGACTGGGAAACAGCATTTCTGCACTCGAGATGAGAAAAAGACAAATGCCAGTTTGCTTTCCTTGCTCACCTCGTTTCCCCTGCCAGTTTATTATGGCTTCATGATGATGGGATTCTCAGCCAGATGATTCCTTTTTATCTTTCTATGTCTTTGTCCTGCTTAAGATCGACTTCAATGATTGCAACTCCCCGCCCACCACTCATGCACTATTCCACTGTCAGATTCCTAGTGCCCAGCTTATTCTTGAACAAATGACTCTTATTACAACTCCTTGGAAATTATTGTGGAAATTCTCACTTTCCTACACTCCCTCCAACAGTGACAAATACATCCGTATCTCTAAACATTCTAATTTCCTTCCCCCTCATCTGAAAAGAAGAAATGCTTCCTCTCCTAAGGCCAATACTTCTGCCTTTCCCTTGTGAATTCCTCCTGGAGAATTAGCTTCATTGTCCATGCTCCTCTTTCTTCTTATCCTTCACCTCTCTCCCGTGTCCCTCTCTTCAGAACATGAGCCCATCTCTGATCTTAAAAAGCAAGCAAACAGGCAAACAAAATACTTTGTCTACCCTCTATCCCTATGGAGATCCCCGGGCTACCTCTCTCCCTCCCTCCTAGGCAAATTCTTGGAAATCTAGGCCACCCCTTGCTGCTTTCACTTCCTCCATTCTTCATCCACAGAAGTCTGGCTAGCAGCCATCTCTAAGCTCACTCGGTTCTCCTCAAGGTCACATTGACCTCTCTATTTCAGATCCAATGATAGCTCCACAGGCCTTACCTTACTTGACCTTCCTAGTGCATTTGGCACTAAGGACAATCCCCTCCTTGAAACTCCCTCTGCCATTGGCTCTACCACAATTTCCACGTCTCCTCCACACCTCTCTTTAATGTCAAGATGCTAAATCAGAATTCTTTAACCCTCCAAACAAAATTACCCTCTATTTCCTTTTCTTGATGTTTGTCCCATGATTCACCAATTCACCCAAATCAGAAACTCTGAATCCAACCTCAACTTTTACTTTCCTTTTTTCTTACCATTTATGAGTAAGTAAAAAAAAATATTGCTACTACAATTTCATTTCATAAGTCCTTTTTAAAAAGAACTTAAAATTTAAACTTAAAAGAACTTAAAACTCTGAGATCGATAAATGGCTACAGGTATGTTCTCTCAGTAATATATATGCATTCATTTTGTTAGGTGTCTTGGGATGGGATGGAGGACCAATCAGAGCAGTGGCTTCTAAGGGGAAATCTACTGTTCATTGCATTTATAGTCAAGGAGGGTGATCGGCTCAGAAAACTATAGCAACCGTTTGGAGGATTCCAAAGAGGTGATTTTGATAGATTTTCTTAAAAGACACTGGATGATTGATCACGGAGGCTTTCTGTGAAGAAGTTTAAAAAAACGGAGACAACTTTAGTGATTTTTTAAGAGGTTAGGAAAGTTGCAGGATCTTTGCTTGTTTGTTGTTGTTGCTATTGTTGTTGTTAGTTTAGTAGTAGTGGAAATGCACCTGCTGATTCTTCAATGGTCACAAGGGCTATCTTACAAACTTCTTTTTGTTCCCATAGCTACAAAAACATTTAAAATGAACATGATATGAGTCCTTCAAGAATGTCCAAACTGTCATTTTGATGTGTAGACATCAAAAAACACTGAATTTTTCAGGGAAAACTTGAAGGGATGATGCACTCTTTTCAGAAGTATACATAACTTGATGGAAAATAAGTTAAGTGACAGTACCTTGTCATTTTGATATCTTGTCTTGTAAACTGTGCTATATGAAGATGAATGCATCAGGATGAAGCATCATGATTGGAGGAAGGCTTATTAAGAATCTCTGTGATGAAGATGACACAATCTTGCTTGCTGAAAGTAAAGAGGACTTGAAGAACTTGCAAATGAAGACCAAGGACTGCAGTCTCCAATATGGAGTACAACTTAATGTAAAGAAAATGAAAGTAGTCGCCACTGGACCAGGGGGTACCACTGTGAAAAAGAAAAGATTGAAGTTGTCAAGGATTTCATCTTGCTTTGATCCACAGTAATGTTCATAAAAGCAGTAGCCAAGAGGTCAAAGGATGCATTGGGTCAATCTGCTTCACAACACTTCTTCAATATATTGCAAACAAGAATGTTACTTTCAGGTGTGCCTGACCCAAGGCACCGGATTCTCAATTGCCTCGTCTGCCCATGAACGTTAGATATTGAATAGGAAAATTGAAGAAGTGATGCATTTGAATTATGATGCTTAGAAGAATGTTGAACGTACCATGGACTGCCGAAAGAACCAAGAAATCTGTTTTGGAAGAAGTACATACAGGCAGGATTTTCCTTAGAATTTCCCTGACATACTTGGATATGTTATCAGAAGAGATCAGTCCCTGGAAAAGGACATCATGTGCCATAAAGTGGAGCTAGAGCAAAAAAGAGGAAGTCCCATGGTAAGACAGTTGACAGATTGGCTGTCACAATGGGCTCAAACATAGGAACCCTTGTGAGGGTAACACCGGTGGAACAGTGTCTCCTTCTGTTGTACATAGGTTCGCTCAGGGTCCAAAGTGTTGGGACAGCCCATAATAACAACACAGATTTCTATGATTTTGTAGGAGCACATTTTTACTTACTCAAATGCAATTATCCACTAAATTATATTATTTGTCTCTTCTTAATATTTTTGAAATTCATCTGTCTCTTCAATTAGTGCTGTCCCTCCACCAGAGCTCCCATACTATTAGAACATTCAGGTGTAATCACATCAATGATTATTTCATGACCAGCCTCTCAACACACCAAGCAATCTGCCACAGAAAAGATGCCGTCGGGTGGGGGGACCTCAAAAGTGCATTCAAGGGGACAGGCTGCCTGGCTTCAAATTTTGACCGCAAGTGTGAGATCTTGAACAAGTTATTTGTTCTCTGTGTGCCTCAGTTTCCTCACCAGTAAAACTGGAAGAACAATGCTAACATTTCATAGGTTATCCAATGATTTATACGGGCTTAGGACAGAGTGTCTGGCAAAAAAAAGTTGGTTAAGCATTAGTTATTGCATTTGAATTACTCTTGTGAAACCTGTCAAAATAAAATTTTAAATCATAAACAAATCACTGCCTCTATTTAAAATAAATTGATTCTTCAGCATGGCAGCCAAGGCCCTCTCTGGTATTGTTCCATATTTGCTTCTTTAAACTCATCTCTGATGACTCACTCTCCACCCAAATTCTAGACTCCCAAATGTTACCCAAGCTATGCACATTGAAACGTCTACTTTATATGTAGTATCTGTTTCAGGAATACCCCCACAGACCACACAAATTGCTATTCACCCCTCAAAGGCCCTAGATCGCTGTCTTTCCTATTACCTACCACTCTGAAACAGAACAAAAATGTACGCTTCATGTGTATAAATATCTGATACTGATACACTTCATCAAGCACAAACATACACATGCAAAGATGCTTCGAAAAATATGTAGCTGTTTTACATGATTCTTATTTCCCCTTTCCAAGAACTTTTTGAAGCCTCCACCTCCATAATGCTATAATGTATATGTGTATTCTTCTTGTCTCTCCTGGAATACAGGCTGTCAAGAACAGACACTCTCCTACTCATCCTGGTATCGGCAGAACCTGTAAGATGGGCACATCTACTGGCATTAGTACTTTCATTCCAGTGTGCTTTACAACATATTTTTTCAAATGCCATCTGTGCCATATAATTTCCAAAGATGATCACCATCATTTTCTTCCTTCTGTGTTGCAGGAGCAGTGAATTATTTCAGTGACTCTTCTAGTTAAAGCCTCTGTAAATCGCACCAAATGATCTTTTCCTACATGAGTTTGGATAAGGAGTTTAGGGAAGACATTGATAGGATTTGCCTGTGACTGATTGTTAATGGGGTTTGTTGTGTGTGATCTGCCTCTGAGAAGCACAAGGTGGGCAGGGCTCACTCTCAGCAAGAGCTAGAAGTAGTCTGTCCTCTAGACCCTGACACCCCTGTGCAACAAAGCTCCTTGATCCAGAAGACAGCTTTATCATCTGTGGGGTGGCAGAACAGCAGCAGTAGAACCCAGATCCAGAGCATGGGGCAGAGTGGTGGACTTCCCAGTCCACTGAGAAAGTAGAGTTGGGTGCTTTGGGGGATGCCTCCAGGCACTTAATTGAGAGAACTGAGCTTACCAACCCACAGATCTGGAACTAAGTGACTTCCAGTTGAGACTTACAGCACACTGGCGTGCCTTTGGGGCTTGTATCAGCAGCTCTGAAGGAACTTTGTAACATGTCCCAAGTGAGCATCTGTAGCTTGGGCACATCTCACTTGCATTGTAACCTATTAACTTCCTTCATAAACTCTGTAAACCTGAGCACTATCTCTGGCCATTGCGAAGAACTGCCAATGCTAAGCGAGACAGTAGACAATGCTGTTGGAGACAAAACACATGTGTCTCAATGCATGCTGCTCATTTATCAAAAAATGGAAACAATTCTTCTTCTATTGGATCTAGGTTGATTTTGTGTCTACTTTATCCAAAACAATCTTCTGGGCATTTCAAGTTTATGCATCTGCCTCTTCTCTTTTAGTACCTAGGCATTCTCTACAGCCCCTGCGATCACCAGGTTGCAAGGAAATCTAGCTAGCCACATGAAGAGGCTTCAGTGGGAGGAGAAGGCAGAAGGAGAATCCCGCCAAACCAGTGGAGGAGGCTGCTGGTACTGAAGTCATGCTGGAAGTTCCAATCACAATAGACCCCAGAGTAATTTCCCAGTGAACTTTATCCAGACCACGGAATCATGTTGTTGCCATTGTTCGGTGCCCGTTACTCAAAGCAGCCCTATGTCCAACAGAAGAAAACTTTGCCAAGAGCTGCTCTGGTACACATGGCATGTTTTCTTATGTCTGAGGCCATTGTTGTACCCATGGTGTCAATGCATTGTTCGAGGTCCTTCTTATTGTCCCCTGTCCCTTAATGTTACCAAACCCGATGTCTTTCTCCAAGGAATGATGTCTCCTGTCAAATTGGACAGATTACGTGGCACCAAGAAGCAGTCTAACTGTACTCTTCCAAGACATTTGTGTTTTTTTCTTTTGGCAGTCCATGGTACTTTCAGTTTCCTTTGCCAGCACATTAATTCAAATGCATGGATTTTCCTTTGGTCTTATTTTTTAAGGTCCAATCTTTATAAGCAAAGGAAGTGAGGACAAACACCATGGCTTGGGACAGACACATTGGCATCGTCAAAGTTACGCCCTTGTTTTCCACACTTTCAAAAGGTCTTGGGTGGCAGATTTATCTAAAGCCCTGTGTTGTTTTATCCCTTAACTGCTGCTTCCTCAAGCACTCACTGTCGATCAAGGCAAACAAAATCTTTGACAACTTCAATTTTTCTGTTTATCATGATGTTACCTCTTGGTTTATCTGTGATTATTTGGTTTCTTTACATTGAGTTGTAACTCATATTAAAGACTGAAATCCCTGATTTTCATCAGCAAATGCTCCGAATCCTCTTGTAAGCAAAATCATGTGAGCTGCATATTGCAGGTTGTTAATAAGAGTTCCTCCAATCCTGATACCACCTTCTTCCTCACGTCCTCCAGCTTCTCCAATTATATTCTCAGAATAGAGATTGAATACGCATGGTGAGAGGGCACAACCCTGATGCACACTTGTCTTGATTTTAAATCATGCAGTGTGCCTTTGTTCTGCTTGCAAAACTACCTCTTGATCCATGTAGAGATTCCACATAAACACAATGAAGTGTTCTGAAAGTCGCATTCTTCTCAAGGTTATCCATAGTTTTATGATCCACATAGTGGAATGCATTAACATAATAAGCACAAGTAAACACCTTTCCAGTATTCTCTGTTTTGGGCCAAGATCCTCTTGCTGTCAGCAATGACATCCCTTGTTCCATTTAATCTTCTGAATCAGACCACTACCCTCTTAATGCATAACGGTAACCATTGTTGGATGATCGTCAGCAAAATTTTCCTTGCATGTGGTATAAATGATACTGCTCTACGACAGTAATGATACTGTTCTACAACTTATGTATTCTCTTGGATTGTCTTTCTTTAGAATGTGTGAAAATATAGATCTTTTCCTGTACTCTTTCAAGTGGCTGTCTTCCAGTTTTCCTGCCATGCATGAGGAAATTCATCCAGTGCTTCTTTGACTTCTTTAAACATTTCAATTTGTATTCTAGCAATTCTAGCATTAGCCTTATTTTAGGCTAATGCTTTTGGGTGGTATTTGAACTTCCTTCAGCACCATCGATTCTTGCTCAAATACTACCTCTCGGAATAGCTAAATTGTGAACTAGTTCTTTTTGTTTCACTGACTGTGCAATCTTCCCATCTTCTTTGATACATTCTGTATCATACAATATTTTGCCCACTAAATCTTTTAAAAAAGGAAATCATGGCTCACATATTTTCTTGAGTTCTTTCAGTTTAAGACATGATGAGTATATTCTTCCTTTTTGGTTTTCTAACTCTAAATCTTTACATATTTCATTATATTTTACATTTTCTTCCTAAGCTGTCCTTTGATACTTTCTGTTCAGGTTTTTGACATCATCATTTCTTCCATTTCCTTATGTATCTTAAACTTAAGAGAAAATGCAGACTTTCTTCTGACATCCACTGTGATATTTCTTTCTCACCTTAAAAAATAATTTTATTGGCACTCACCTAGCATGCCATAGTAGTCATTCATTCATATTAAGAAGATTTGTGTACTTTAAAAAATCATTTTATTGGGGGCTCATGCAACTCTTATCACAAACCATACATAAGCCAATTGTCAAGCACATTTGTACATCCTTTGCCCACATCATTCTCAAGACATTTGCTTTCTACTTAAGCCTTGTCTCCTCAATTTGTGCACTTTTATGTGTTCCATTCCATTCTCAATGACTTCCAATTTTCCTAGATTCATACTTCATATATTACATGTTTTGATTGCTAACCAACGTTTGCAGCCATTTCTTCTCATTTTGAGTCATATCCTCTCAGCAAAAGATGCTTTTGAAGTATTCCCTCCATCTAAGTCATTATGCTCAACTCTACTTTAAAAGTGTATCTTTCCTCAGTCATATTTTGAATGCCTTCTCACCTGAGGAGCTCTACTTTTGATTCTCTCTCTGGCAATGTTCTGTTCTTTTTTGCAAGGTTTTCCATATTTGACAATATTTCAATGCCATCCATAAAGTTTCCAGTAGCTAATTCCTCCAAAGTGGACAGTCTACTTCTTCTTGTAGTCTGTTCTCAATCAGAAATCCCTGCTAAAAGCAATTCATTTTGTGTGACCCTACTGGTATTTGAAAAGCCAGTGCCATTGCTTCCAGCATCACAGTAACACACCAGTCACTACCAGATGACAAACTGACAGACAAGTGAGTGTACATATTTATAAGAAATCATCAATTGTTCCTGCTCAGATCACTCAATGGTGAAGTGTTCTGTTATATACTAGACCAGGGATCAGTAAACTTCAGCTCTTGAATTATGTAGCTCTTTGGGTATATATTTATAACTCTGAAGTAACTTTGAAAATTTTTAAAGGATATTATTTAGATAATGTTTACAAAAATATATTTGTGGCTCTCACATATTTCTTCATTGTTGAGCAGAACAGAACTGTCTCTTCTGTCTCAAAAGTTTGCCAACCTCTGTACTACACCATTATTACCTGTCCTCTCATATGATACTCCCAGTGGTTTTCTGATGTATGATTTGAAAAGATGAGAATGATAGAGTAAACAGAGTGGAGAACATAAAGAAAGAGTGATTCTAATAGAAATAGCTTAGAAAATACTGGATGCCAGACTGAAAATCCTGATGTTGGTCCACATGAGGCTCATTCCAGGTCCAATGAAAGAAGAGCCGTCAAGTGCTGGCAAGGTTTTCCCCAACTTCCCCCTTGAATAATACTACAGAATATTACTGCCACTTACCATCGTAATAGTGATGAGTGTATATGGCTCTGAATTGCTATCTGGTCCACAGTATCTCTGATCCCACTACCCTGACTAAAATAATCAAAATTTTTCTTAGGAATGGCTTAGATGTGCCCACAAGTAATATGAGGCTCAGTGAAAATTTAAGATTTTGATGCATCTGATTTGTTATTTCTCCTCTATCGAAAGGGAGATAACTTTTTCTAATGTGGACCATGCACCAGTCAATATTCTAGGCATGGAATTAGGATCATTTAATCCTCAATGAAAAGTTTGAGGAAAGTAAAACCACCATTACCCCAATTTTGTTAGTGGAGAAATTGAGACACAAAGAAATCAAATGACTTATCTAACATCTATCAACTCTAAAGTAAAGAATATGGATTCAGATCTGGGCTACCTGACCCTGGAGACCATATACATAATCCCTACAAACCAGTCTCAAAGGACAGAGGAAAGGGGTTAGACACAAACCATACATGATTCTAAGTCCAACTCCCATGGAACACAGCAGAAACATGAGGAGTGGGGCAGAACTGTGTGCACCTAGACACTCATGTTCTCATTCTCTTCTGATTTTTAGTCTTAACAGCCAAAACCTTGTGGACATCAAGAAGGTTACATCCTCCTCTTCCTCCTCCTCCTCCATCCCAGCACCATCACCATCACTACCATCCAGAGAGAAGAGCCAGTCATGTTGCAGAGTTGTTCTACTTTATCTTCAGATAGAATAATCAAGCTTTCTCAGTTTGTGCTAGGTTTTCCCAGTTTTAGCATGGAAATTTCCATATCCTTGAAATACCCTCAGTTCGAGGGAAACCAGGACCATTGTTTACCCTGCCTTCAAGATACCTACCACTGTTTATATCCTTCCCAGAATCTCTGGAATGAGCCATTCAACTGTTGCCCCAGAGGTTTCTGAGTTGGAAAGAGTCATTTATTACCTCCTAGGCCAATTTTATCATAGGCCAAAGAATCACTCTCTATTCTACTTCCCATCTCCAATTATGCCCAGCCACATGGTCTGGTAGAGCTTGCCAGAGGTTATACAATGAACCCAACTAATACAATGAGGACGATCCCAAAGTTACATAACATAAACTCCCTCTAATTATTCAATTCCCAGTGAAATAAAAACCCAAAAGTCAAACCCAGAATGAAATCCCATTTTAAAGTGCAAAGTAAAAAAAATTAAATACACAAAAGCAAAATTATCTTCTCTCCAAATTCTTTATCTCCTCAGCCTCATTTAGTAGGCATTCTTTCAGAGAGCATTTGCATTCCTTTGGCTTGTCCTGAACACTCTTTAGGCAATCAGATTCTTCTACCTCTGAGATAAACAATTTTATCTCTACCACCCCCTATTCCTTCCACCCTTCCTCTACCCCAACATAAGCAGTTCAAACCATGGCTATTATTGCTGAGTGTAAGGCTCTCTCCAGAACCCACCAAGTAAGGTAAAGCAGGTGGTTCTTGACAGTCATAGACCACATTGAACCCCTACAGTTATCTGGGAGAAGGTAGTTGATAAGAGAAAATAAAGGGACAACACAGGGACTTGAGAAATAGCTTTCATTCAGCCTAATGAGAGATAGAAGAAATATGTTTGACTCTCCAGCTCCATTGTTTATGAAATAGGATTTTACTTGTTTCCTGTCACTGGACAGCCATAAAGTTTCTCCCTATATTTGAATTAGTTTCAGTAAGTCTATGTTCTTTACAAAGAACCTCAATTGGAACACTATTTTTAAGAAACTACTACCATTAAAGTAGAAATTTTTCAGGACACCAAATATATCATTCATTTGGTTCCCTGAATCATGATCTTACATAGATCAAAGATGGTATCCATATAGCATGCATTAAATACAGTGGGATAAAAAGTTCTGAAAAAGTAACTTGGTAATTAAAAAGCATAGACAGATTTCTTTAATGTAATGGCTAGATTGAATTCTTACTAATTTATCAACTTTTTAAAACATTAATGCTGTAGAGCTTATAATGACATTTCTATTTTAAGAAGACCTTTCCTCAGACATGTGTGATGATAGGATTTAAGATGTGTAAGATTCTAAAAGGCTGATCTATCTTCCCAGAAATACAGTCCTTACTATGACTACCAAATTTCACAGAAGGGTAGCAGACTACATAAGAGATAGATTGAGAAACATTAGCTGACTTTTTAAAATAAAAATGAAACCCTAGATCCTTCAAGGATGTGGGTAGAGAGAATATTCAGATTGGTGTGAGGGTATAAAAGATGGACCTTATGTTTCATTCTTGCCCCCCAAAATTGAACCAACTCATAAAATTCTCCCAACTACTAACCACTTCACTTCACTTGTGCTGGCCTAAGGAGGTAGAGAGAGGTACTTCTCCCCCATTTCACAGTCTGGCTCCTATGTGGACACATGATAGTCTGTACTGCAGCTGAGACCAAGCTGGAATGTTTAAATAATATTTTTCTAAAAAGCTCAGGAATAACAAAAGGACAGAAAGTGCAGATGTAAGCTGGATCTCTCCCTATCCCTTTGTTCTGAAAGAAATTCCTTTAAACTACCTCCTACACTACACTCCATCACCAATGACAGTGGCCTGGAAACTCCAAAAACTTGTCAGGGCCCTACAGCTCCAGGTATCCTGTCCACAAGTGCTACATCTGTATTGCTGTTGAATCACGCAGTTCACAGCACATGCGCACCCATGGAACAATTCTTTCTAGGCGCTACCAACAATTTTACAATGAAGCCTTTGAAAAGAAAGGACTTATGTCACATGTATCAAATTACTCTAAAATATTCCTGTGTTAACATTAGTTATCTCAATCTCTTTCCACTCTTGAACCACCATGGATCACCCCTCTGTGCCCTTCTCTGCAGCAATGCCCAGTCTCTCCAGGTCTTCATTCCTTCCCTGGTCATTCTAATTGTCCTCTCACAGTTCCCCTCCCTCCTTTTCTGTCCCATGTAGAGATGGTTAGTAGCCCCCTCCTGCTTAACTATGTCCTTTCTCTCGTACTTCTTACCAATAGAAATTTATCAAAGGGTTTCTTTCACCTGAGTACAATATTTCTTAGAATAATTCAACAGAAAAAGATATCCTCCACGTCTTATATAAATGTGCATGGAGAAAAGTATTTAATTAGAAAATTTCCTTTAAAAGTATTGTTTATATAGTGTCTGGGGTCTTAAAGGCTTGAAGGTAAACAATCAAGCAGTCATTTAGTTGAGAAGCAATAGAGTCCACAGGGAAGAAGCACACCAGCCTGTGTGATCACGAGATGTCTATCAGGCATCAAAGAACAAAAACTCATATCAGTCTGAATGAGGGGGAGTACGGAGTGGGGACCCAAAACCTATTCGTAGGTAACTGGACATCCCCTTACAGAAGGGTTATGAGGAGGAGATGAGCTAGTAAGTGTGCAGTGTAGCAACAATGAAACACAACTTTTCTCTAGGTTTTAAATGCTCCCTCCCCTCCATTAGCATGATCCTAATTCAACTTTATCAATCCAGCTAGACCAGAGGATGTATACTGGTGCAAATGGGAACTGGAAACACGGGGAATGCTGGACAGATGGATCACTCGGGACCAGTGGTGAGAGTGGCGATATCAGGAGGGTGGGGGTAATGTAAGCTAGAAAGGGGGATCTGATTATAAAGATCTACAATTAACCCCCCTCCCTGGGTGACAGACAATAGAAAAGTGGGTGAAGAGAGATGTTGGTCAGTGTAAAATATGACAAAATAATAATCTATAAATTGTCAAGGGATCATGGGGCAGGGAAAGGGGAAAATGAGACTCTGATACCAAGAACTCAAGTAGAAAGAAAATGTTTTGAGAATGATGAGGATGACAAATGCACAAATGTGCTTGATGCAGTGGATGTATGCATGGATTGTGGTAAAAGTTGTAGGAGCCTCCAATAAATGATTTTTTAAAGTAATGACTTCTCCCCATGATCACAGCCTTCCTCTTGGCCAGACTCACAGCCTGACACTATGTGGCATGTATCACTATATGTGTATTTATTCAGAGGAAAGTGCTTCTTGACATCTAGCATTAAAAGAATGTAACCAGACAAAGGAAGCTTAAGACTTACCATTTCATTTCTGAATTTCTACCTCAGGATCCATCTGATATGGATATGATTGATTCAAGGAATGATTTTTCTCTTCGGAGAAAGCAGTATCTTTTTTAATGAACATGGTTTTCCATGGTGGCTCAAACACCAGGACCAGCTTCATGGGCTTAGGGCCTATGCAATTGTATAGCAAGTCTCCACAAATGGAAAGAAACTTCCCCTGTTAGGTGAAGTCCTCCACAAAAAGGACTCTGTTGTAAGGGGTTAGTGGCACAGGGGGTTAGTAAACCCTTGCTTGTTTAATGCTCTGTTATTGCCATATCAAAGTTATTAATAATTGGTGAACACAAACTTCCTCACTTCAATTTTATACTAACTCAAAAAACTCACGGCCATCAAATCCATTCTGATTCACAGTGACCATATAGGACAGGGTAAAACTTCCCCTGGGGGTTTCTGTCTTAGCCTGGGGAGACTAGAGAAACAAATTCATAGACATTCATATGGATATAAGGGTAGGGTTTATATACAAGATGAATGGAACATCGAGAAAGCATCCCAACCAAGTCCAGTTGAAAGTCATAAGTCTGATACCAGTCTATAAAATCTCCTCTGACTCACGAAGTCACAGGCCAATGGTTGCAGAATCCCGGTGCTGGCAGGGGTCTCCCCATGGCTCCTCACTTCCAGGGCTCAGGGTCCATCAACAGCATCCAGTGGTGGTAGAGGCAAGTCAGTGCTGGCAGGGTTCTCCACGTGGCTTCTCCAGCTTCAGAGGTCTGGTTCTATCAGGGCAAGGCCGTGTGGCTTCTCCGGCTCCTCCAGCTCCTCGGACACTGCCACCTTGTCTTGTCTGTAATTCATCGTCTCTGAGACTAACTCCCAGCAACTAGGGAGACAGCTTCTCATCTCCACAAGGGAAGTATCACGAAATTTCCCAAAAGTCTCAGGAGAAAGCCATGCCTAGACAAAGGCCTCATTGGCTACTCAATGGCTATCTCCAGATGAACAGGCTCCACTCCACCCCTCCATCTCAATCATGAAATTGACATCTCAAATACATGACCACCACAGTTTCCAAGACTGTAATTATCGAAATAGAAAACATTGTCTTTCTTGCATGGAGAGCCTGCTGGTTTCAAACTGCTGACCTTACCAGCCCAAAGTGAAACTACCACAGTACTAGGGCTGGCCCCACCAGCAACGGGCCAGCCAACCCAATCTTCATACACACACACTGCCCTTAGAAAGGCAGACATTATTTGTCATTAAATACAAACCTTCTGCAGAAGAGCAAAAACAAAGGGTATGAAGTCAAGGATCTTAATTCTTCTAGCTCCTTGATTGGAGGGCCGCTGTTTTGCACAAATACAGTCACATTGCACTGCAATTTTAACCTATTCTATGTGAATAACCACAACTAGCGATGTGCCAAACAATAGTTCAAACACGAATTTATAATTCTTCCCTTTGTGCCTTCCTATCTCAAAAGGTAGTGACTTCCCCTCTTCAAAAGTCTTTCCTGGCTTCTCTGTTTCTACTGGGAATGTTCACTCTGCCTCCCCACCCCACCCACACCCCCCAACATGGCTACAATAAGTCTCTAGGTACAGGTGTCTGGAAAACAGGGAGGGGAAAGAAACCAGAAATTTACTTCACACAATAATAACTGAATAGTAGAAGGAGGCTCAGGGAACATTTTTTGTTGTTAATTAAATTTCCCAATGCTGGCAGGAAGGTGAAGACACTAGAAAGGCCAGTTTGGGGTGGGTGGCGGACAGCTGCAGGCAGCTGGAGTAGAGAGAGAAGGGGGAAACCATTAAATCACAGCAGTGGAAAAGGAAACTGGGGATAATGAATGTGAAACCCAACCAAGGAGTGAGGTGACACAATTAGGGACACATAATGGGCCTGTAATATAGTTACTTAGTCCCTTTCTTCTCTGCTAAAGGGATTTTTAATTTGCTACTAAGGATTTTGATGTGCTAACATGTGTTGCCTGGGGAAAGGAACACACTGTTCAAACCTCAAGGTCATTGGAGCTGGGTTTTAAGGCTTTTTCCAAATAGGACATGTCTGAGCCCACCCCTGGCAGAATTGAGGCAAGCCCAGGTGCAGATATTGCCTGACCCCATGCATGCTGGTGACAGTTAGGGATATTCTTTCTATTAGAAGATGAAAAGGACAAGAGAACAAATTTGCAAACTATGACCCAGATTAAAGTTCAGGCTCCAGGGGTAGTATTAGATGGGAAATGAGTGTTTCGTGAAGGAAAAAAAAAGAAGCATCTGAACATTTTCAATAAATTTGAAAACAGAACCATCTGTTACATAATCAGATCCAGTGGACTCCACACTTTGTACCATCAGCTGCTGTCGAATAGATTATGAAACCTTATAATAAATGTCCCACTAAATGTTGGTTTTCTTGTTTCAGGGATAACATGGGGCAGAGATGCAAAGCTTTAGGGTTGACAATATTGGGTCCTTTCATTAAGAATTTCTTTCAGGAGTATACGTTTCTTTCAATTTCACCCTCAACTATGGATAAAGAAGCAGCACCCAACTGGAAATAGGAGATTGGAAGAGAGAGTTAAGAAGTGTCTCATGGAAATTCTCCTCTTTATTTAGGGCCAACGCTGACTCCCTCACACATCGTCTCTACTGACTCAGGGTCCATCTTCTACCCATTGTCTCTGTTGGAAGCAACCAAGTGAAATTATCTGAGGCATGATATCGGAGAATAAACAGCAGAATTAGAATGACTGCCTGGCCAACACTCCAGGACCCCCTCACCCTTTTGAGGTTAGGGTCCCTGGTAGTACAATGGATACGTGATCAGATACTGACTAACATTATCGGGGTGTCTCATGACTCCATGGGAGAAAGCCTGGTGACCTGCTACCATCAAGACTGCAGCCTAGAAAATCTTATAGAATTTCAACTCTGTTCAATGGAACCACCAGGAATAGGCCACTGGCTCAAAGACACCTAGTGCTCACAGGAACAGACTGTGCCCATCAAAACCACTCAGGACAAGCCAGTCAATCTGTGCTTTTGATGAATGTTCTCCCCACTTCTACTCCACAACTTTTTCTTACTTCTTCTATCCATCTAGAGCACTCTGTTTCAAACATGCCTGTGGCTTACTCTAACAGCTGAGCTCATCCTGGGTATAGGTAAACGCTAGCTCCCTGGTGAATCAAGGAGCTCAGTTGATACCGTGATTAAGCACTTGGTTGCTAACTGAAATGCCAGTGGTTTGAATCCAGTAGCCACTCCATAGAAGAAAGCTCCTGTGGAATTCTCTTCTGTAAAGATGACAACCCTGAACACCCGACAGGGCTGTTCTGCTCTGTCCTATAGGCCTGTTATGAACTACAATCAACTCAACAGCCACTGGGTTATTTTATTTTTGCTTTCTGTGTTGTAAACTCAAATGTTACAGGGGAATACAAATATAGGGGGAACTGGAATGAGCAGTTTGATGCAAGGGCTTCGTTCTAATTGGTTAAACCTCGGGAATCTTTCTCAGCTCGTCTTTTCCTGTTATCCTTAATATTAGGCTTCCCTGCAGAACATCTCCCAAAATTCTCACTACTCCCTTCAGGGTCATTTTCCCTAGGCCTCACTCCCTTTCACCCGAATGACTTCCCAGACTCCTCTCTGGTCTTGTCCTGCTTGTGGTTGCCCTATCTCAAGGCCAACTTCATTCAGAAGCACCAGGCGCATTTTGGAAATTTACATCGGAGGATGCTGTGTGTGAGAGAAAGGGTTCTCTAAAGAAGCAAAACCAGGACACTGATAATTCTCTCTATATATTTATATAGATTGAACGATAGCTAACATACGAAATACACAGTTGGCTATTCTAGAAAGCAGTACAAATGGCTCAGTGCAACTCTCTTGCGTGAGACAGCTAGTAGACTGGCAGTCTGCGTCTTGAGGGTCATTGATTAGTCCTCTGTAGAGCAATTCAGGCTATCTGGCCACAACCATCAAACAGTAAGGCAGGCCAGTCAGCCTGAAGACAGGTTCAACAGTTCCCAGTTTAAGAGCTGTATATTCCAGGTGCGTGGAGAAGCAGGGCTTGAATGAACCTCAAGTCAAAGCGAGACAGTTCACAGATTAGGTGTTCCACAGGTAGTGTAGCTTGCAGATCAAGGCACAGGACAAACAATGCAGTCAGCTGGTCTGAAGATCCAAGAGCAAGAGACCAAGGCAGGACTCATGGAGCCATTTATATCTCTGCCCTTCAATCAGTCTCGCATGTTTATTGGCCATGTTGTCCTACCAAACCTCTCTATCTTCTTTGGTCATCTTGGCATAGCAAAACTACCTCTCACATTGTCCTCTTGTTCAAATATCCCAATGCCTCCCATTGAATCTAGAGCAAAGCCGAACTCCAAATGACACTCTGTCATCACATTACAATGACTGTGGCCAGCTGGTAATTAAGGATCTTTACTAGCATGGTTTCTTCCTCTGCCTTCCTCCTGGTCATACAGGCTTCAGTTTAACAACTATTCTGACCATCCATCCAAAATACCCACTGACTTGTGTCCGCCAGCTCCCTCACTGCTCAGCAGTCTGGTTGTTTCCTTCACAGCACTCAATTCCATCTAAGATTAGATACTTTGATCATTGGTAGTCTTCCCTCACTAAATGCAAACCCAATAGGACTTGGGGATATTTCTGAATTGTTTGCTGATATGTGGAGCCTTTGTGGACTACATACTCTAAGGTCAGCTGTTCAAACCCACCACAGAAGACCAATAAGACTATCTGCTCACATAGAGATTTGCAGCCTGGGATACTCTATATGGAGTTGTTATGAATCAGAATTGACTAGTTTAGCAGCCATGGTCTTATTTGGGATTTGTTGTCAGTACTTTGCCATGGATGAATCTATCGGGGACTAGTACTGGAAAATTTAGGTATAATACATCCTTAATAAAAAGGAGCGTCAACAAATTCATGGACAATGGAATAAAAATATCACTCAATTTTTCGGCGAATTTTTTAAAACCCCTTCATACATCCTACCTCTTTTCAAAGCCTCAAGTTCAGGGATTTCAGAACATTCCTTAAAAGTGTGGGTCAGTATATCGATTTTGTTCAACACTGATATACACGTATATTGATTGCAATGATTTCCTCAGACCATGTTGTACTTCCTAAAGAGTGCATCTTCCCCCTGGCATGTAGTTAGGATCATAGCCAGTAGCTGTGTGGCTTTGGAATGTCTAACCACTTCCAAGGTGCCTCCATATAATAACTTTACCTCATTCTTTTCATGATTAATCTCTGAAGTTAGCAATAAGGAAATGGAGGTATGATAGTGTGTTAGTCTGGGTAGACTAGAGGAACAAATTCATGGACACACATCTGGATATAAGGGAAGGGTTTATGTACAAAAGGAATGGAACACTGAGAAAGCATCCCAACCCAGTCCAGTGCAAAGTCAAAAGTCTGATATTAGCTCATATGCCCGATACCAGTCTATAATGTCTCCTTCCGACTCACGAAGTCACAGGTCAGTGGGTGCAGAGTCCCAGCGCTGGCAGGGGTGTTCCCTTGGCTCCTCGTGTCCAGGGCTCAGGGTCCATCAACAGCATCCAGTGGCGATAGAAGCAACTCATCGCTGGTAGGGGTCTCCACATGGCCTCTCCAGCTTCACAGGTCTGGCTCCATCAGGGAAAACTGTATGGCTTCTCCGGCTCCTCAGACGCTGCCATCTTGTCTTGTTCATGATTCATCATCTCTGAGACTAACTCCCAAGAACTGGAGAGATAGCTTCTCATCTTCACGAGGGAAATATCGTGAGATTTCCCAGACCTATCAGGAGAAAGCCATGCCCACACATAGGTCTCAGTGAGTACTCAATGACTATCTCTAGATTAACAGGCTAGACTCCACCCCTACATCTCAATCATGCAATTAACATAAGCACATGACTGCATTAGCTATTTACCACTAGAATTTTGCAACAGGCTGGTTCAGAACTTCAGGTCATGTCTTCTTGCTTCTCATTCCACAATTGCCTCCCATCTCATTTGATGTTCAGAATATCCCTGGGACGTCATAGGGTCAAGATGGCAATTTCTATGACAATCTGATGAAGTCTGCTCATTACATACACAGAGGCATGCCAACTCTGGCTGGGAAGCCCAGGTGTGCTGGGAACTCACTGTGAACCAGTATTACAAAGGACCCTCTGACTGTCACACAAGTGACATAATTGGCTGATCCAACTTGTTTCCTTTTGCATAACCCAGCTGAAGACTTGACAGACACTGTCTCCAGCAAAACTGAGTCCAGTGCCTAACCCATAACCTTCAGGCTCTCTGCTACTCCTCTCTTTCCTTTATAACAACCCACCCACAAAACATAAGTAAGGCCAGTTCTATGTCCAACAGTCCAACACATCATCATCTCTTGCTCTATTATCTGTCCTGACTCAGGAATCTGAGCACCTGGGTTCAGATCCCTGCTCTATTACTTACTTTGTTATGCCACATTGACTAGAGAACAAGGAAGATGAAGACAGAGAGAGAGGAAGCTCATGAGGATGAGAAGACCATGCTCACAAGGAGGCATCATCAGACTCTGACTTGACTAGACTCCACCCTTTCCTCTTAACACCCTCAAGTTGACATGAGATTATGTAATCATCACCCTTACTCTGTGATATGTGACCTTGACCCATTATATAATCCCTCTCTGTCCAGTCTCTTAATTTTAAAATGAAAGGTAGTCAATGGAACTGACCTGACAGGAGTGTTGTGAGGAGTAAATGGGTCAACATACATAAGCACTCCATTGGGGCACAGAGGAAGTATCATGGAGTTATGGACTCTACTTGCTAGGGCCAACTGTGCCCCAAACTCTTTGGTAACACTCCTCCAAATTATTATTTTAGTCTCTAATTTGAACCCCCTTTATTCTGCCTGGCTGACTCTCTCCTAACTCATTTTCCACCCTGGGGTCAGATATCATGGCAGGGGAGAACTCCTCCTGAATACAAGTTTGACTGTGGTGACTTCTGTCCAGGAATATTGTGAAATTACTGAACTTTGAGCCCTGAAAAGAGGTAAAATATATGAGGGAGTCTCCAAAAAAAACTCATGAAATATTTCATTACCCTTTAATTCCCTTTCCATTTCCACTCTGCTTGAAAGTCCTGTGTGGAGTGGCTCTCCACTTTCCTAAAGCCACTGTTCTGTAGTGACCCCCCAACCATCAAATTATTTTCATTGCTACTTTATCACAGTAATTTCGCTACTGTTCTGAATTGGGTGACCCTTATGTAAGGATCATTCAACCCAAGGGGTCACGACCCACAGGTTGAGCACCACTGCCTTAGTAACTCTGTCTCACAATAGGTAAAGGTTCAACTCCTTAGCATTGCAAGCCAGGTTCCCACCCTCCCAGACTCTACTGTTCAGCCCTACTGAGCAGTAACTCTTCAGCTCCTATGCAGGATAAAGCCTTTATGCATCCCAGACTTCTTACACTGTTTTCCAGATGCTTAAAATAGATTTTCCTCAGTTTTTGTTTAGGATATTTCTACCGACATTTCAAGCTTCAGTTTGAATGTCGCCCTCTCTTTGATGTCTTCAGACACTCACCACCACTATTCACCCAAACCAAATTTCCCTGACCTTCAGTTGAAGACAACACACAGAGACTCTACACAAAAGAGTAGAACTGCTTCTTGGCATTTTTTGACGCTGTAAATCTTTGCGCAAGCAGAAAACCTCATCTTTCTGCCACAGAATGACTGGTTAGTTTGAACTGCTAGCTGTACAGATAGCAGTCTAATGTGTAACATGCCATGCTACCAACACTCTTTATCACCACTAGAACTCCACAGAAACCTGGCAAGTATCTCCAATGATGCAATTTTGAATGTTCTTCTCTGCTTCAGTAATTCGTATCACAAGTGGAACTGGTATTCAAGGCCTCAGTGCCAGATGACCTATTTACTCCTTGTCTGGTCTCAGAGATATGACTGTGACTGAAGGCAAGCTAAGAAGCCATACTCAGTGTCACCAAACACTAAATACACCATTGATTTTCCTGCCTGTCTTGCTGTATTGGATTTTATTGCATGATCAGGGTATTGAAAAACCTGGGAACAAAATTATTAACTGTGTCCTGCACTAGAAACCTTCTTCCAGCCCCAGACCAGATACCTTTGCAGTGAATAACCCCAGTCTGGCCAAGACAGAAACTTAGGCACCCCTCTTGGTCTTGCCTGAGTCTCACACCCACATCCAAATCACTCTTCTGCCTCCTATGTAGCTGAATCTTTCTCAATTGCTTGCAATTTTTGTCTGCTCTGCAGCCACTATGCTAGTCAAGGCCACCACCTCTGACCTGGACAACTGTCGCAGCCCTTAACTATCTGTTCCGACTGTTAGGCCATGCCACACAGCAGTCAGAGTGAATTTCTTAGCGTTCATTGTGGACTTTGTCACTCTTTCTTTAGTGCATTCATTTGCTTTCCGTTAAATTGTGGGCAAAAGCCAGCCACTTCACTCTGAGCCTGCAAGGTCAAAATTTGACCCCTGTGTTACACTCACACTTTGCCTGACTCCATTCTTTGCTCGCTTCACTCCTAACTTTCTGCCAAGTTCAAGAACAAACTGAACACTTTTCTGCCGCAAGCCCTTTGCATATGCTATTCCTGCTATCTTAGCACCTCCTTTACGTACCCCTTCCTTTCCGCTCACGTCGGCTCAGAGAGTGGCCTTCCCTGTCTGCCTTCTCTGAGATAGGTCACTCCCATCCTTCATTAAGCTCCTTGCTCCCCAGGTTACGTTTTTCACAGAACTTGCTCAGGAAAATATGTCAGAAATGACTTTACAGGGGAGAGAAAGTACAACCAAAGTAAATAAAGAAAAGGCCGCTATGGCCGAGAGTGGGAAAGGAATTTAAGATTCTCTCCGTCCTGTCAGTCACAGCAGGGAATTGATTAAGAGCAGCTATTCGAGCCAGGTCAGGGCACTTTCCTTACAAGGGTGCTTCTCTCCTACCATACCATGTGACTTTACTTAACCCGTGGCCATCAAGCGTATGCTGATTTACAGGAACCCTACAGGAAAGAGTAGAACTGCCCACTCGTGCCCCCCTCCCGCCCCCCCCACGCCCTGTGGAACTACCAGGCAATGCTTCCAACAGCACGAGGCAAGTGAATATTCTCCAGCAACAGGGATCACATGGTCAAGTTTTGTGACTTCGTTGCTGGGTGGTACAAGGCCAGATGGAAATCTTGCTGTTCTAAGTCTCTGCATCCAGGCTGGTAAAATGAGAGTGAGGCTATTTCCTACTTTGTAGACCCTGTGAAGATGACAGGGAGTATGTGTAAGGCAGCAAATGGTTGGGGGTAAAGGAAAACAGCAACAACCACCCAAACACATAATTTTGGAGAAGCAACAGAGAGAGTGAAGATGTCTATAGTCTTAGGTAGTTAACAGTCCTGGGTCACCCTGGCCTCAATCACTCGAAGTTTTCCAACCCAGAGTATCATTTGAAGGGTCTATGTGCCTTTAATCCCCTGACTGAGCTCCTCAGACCACACTGCCTTTCACTCCAGACACACTGAGATAACCCATTGACCAGTGGTCATGTTGCCCTGCCCTGCAAACCTATCTATTTGCCCAGCATACGGAGATGTCAGTAAGGAGCTGCTCTGACATGGTCTCAGGCGCAACTTGACACTGGAGGCTTCTTTCCCCACATGCAGGAAACATGTGGGATGCATTAGTGAACCAACCAGAAAAGCAACTGCTAAGGGAATTTAACTGTCCTCTAATCATCCAATATTTCAAGGGCTTTATCCTTATAGTCTTCCTTGTGCGTCGTACTCAGACCTAGAAAAGGTGGAAGTCATGAGATTTGAACCTAGGCAATCTGATGAATAACTGTGGCAAAATAGAGAGATAGAAGCGAACAGAAGAAAACACAGACATGACCTGACAGGAGCAGAAGACTCGAAGATTAGATCAACCTTCAAAGGTCAGGAAAACTCACGTGCAAAATCAAGAGGACAACAAGGTCCTATAATTCATATTTAAGAGTCCAGGCAATTTAAGATGGCGGGGGGGGGTGTGAGTTCCCACACTAGGAACAAGGTATTTGTTTCTGTAAGTAGATGACTACACATGGAAACATTTCTTACCCCACCTCCCCTGACTCACAGTTTATTTTTTGCCCCCAGAAGTTAAGAAGTCACCTTAGAACCTGGTCACTCTGAAAAGTTAGAACTGCACTGAGAGGTGATTATACAACACCCATTCAGGACAAGGAATTCTCTTCTCTTGGTGAAGAAATTGCAAAAGGAATTATTAAGGCTCCAGAAGGATGCACAATGCGGCCCCTGTGTATAACAGGAAATGCTGTCTGGGTACTGCAGACAATTAAAAGTGTTTGGCTCATCACTCAAAGTTCAAGTTTCAAGTTCATCCAGAAGCACCTGAGTAGAAGGATATGGAAATGCATTTCAGGAAATAAAACCAGAAGCAGCTCTTGGAAACCATGGAGCACAGCTACAATTCGACACACAGACAAGTCCTCATGGTTTGAAGTAGCCTCCAGTGCAAGTGGTTCAACTCATATATCACAAGGCATGAGAACCAGTGAACAAGAGGTGATCCTGACCTCCTTCCAACTGGAATGTCCTGCTGGAGCTCATCATGGCACACAGCTGATGCTTTTGCAACATCTTGCTGTTTTCAATCGCCTCAAATGAATTTCTGTCCTGCTTGGAAAGAAATATTGAAAGCAACCTTCATGGATGATACAATAGTGTGTGATCAAAAGAAAAATCAGTTGGTATGTTGCTGTGGTTGTTAGGTGTCAGCAATTTGGTTCTGTCCCATATCAACCCTATGTCCCACAAAAGGAAACATAGCCCTGCCTTGTACCATCCTCACAATTGTTCCTATGCTTCAGCTCATTGTTGCAGCCATGGTCTCAATCCAGCTCCTGGAGGGACTTCCTCTTTTTCACTGCCTGCTCTTCTTCTTTACCAAACATGATGCCCTTCTCCAGGGATTGCTCTTTACTGATGTGTACAGAGTATGTAAGACCAATGCTTGCCATCCTTGTCTCAAACGAGCACTCTGGTCATGCTTCTTCCAGGAGAGATTGGGTTGTCCGGTAGCAGTCTAAGGTACTTTCAATATCCCACACTTCAAATGAATGGATTCATCATTATTTTTTCTTTATTCAATGTCCAACTTTCACATGCATATAAGGTGATTGAAAATACTTTGCTTGAGTTAGGCCAACCCTAGTCCTTCAAGTTAACATCCTTGCTCTTCCATACATGTCTTGTGCAGGATATCTACCAAATACAACTATCTTTTGGTCTCTTGGATGCTGCTTCCATAAGCATTGATTCTGGATCCAAGCAAGACAAAAGTCTTGGCAACTTTGACCTTTTCTCCATTTATCATGATGTTATCTATTGGCCAGTGATGAGATTTTGTTCTTCTTTACATGATCTATACTATCAAATCTTTGATCTTCATCACCAAGTGCTTCAAGTCCTCCTCACTTTCAGCAAGCAACTACTAATGCCAAATATAAGAAAATAGAACATTTGTATATGCTGAAGTGTGAGTTTTTTCAATCACACAATCCACATTCATGGACAATTACTGGTGATTGGAATGCAAAACATGAAAACTAGAAAAATGAACATAATGAAGAAGAAATTAAGTCAAGTCAGGTGAGGGGGAAAGGGAGCTGACACCCTTGGGAGAACATAAATGCATGACTGCTGGTAAAAAAAAAAAGGTGGGGAGGGAACAGACCTACAAACTGAGAAAAAAGAACTAAAAATACATTCAAGGACCTTAAGAGTGAGGATTACTCTTTATATTGTGCATCAACCAAGTCACATTATTTCTAAGTACATCTTCAGGGACCAAGTAAAGAGCCATAGAACACTGGTGCATTTCAAGGGGCACAACAGGTTCCAACAGCTGCACCAAAGATGCCTAATGCAAAAATTCCACCAGATAAACTGGACTCTGTGTCAAACACAGTTGTAACCTGAGAACTTAAAGCTGAAAATTCAAGGTGTTTGAAGAAGTAGAAGACAATTATACCAAGAGTATTGAACTGTTGGTAGGTGGACATTCACAGATTGACTGCATCAATGCCCTATATGGTGAATTAAGATAAATATTATTCTCATAAACCTGTGACTGATGTTATCAGTGAATATTGTGGTAAAATATCCCTCACAACTAGTTCTAATTCCCATTGTTTGTGTAAACTGCATTCTGCCAAAAAAGGATTAATTCTGTACAAATGAATAATTCAGATATTGCAATATGGAGTTAGCCTACATCAGCCCAACATCCCTCTCTGAACAATGTTTTGAGAGGAAGGAGGGGAAACACGGGGAGCTGATACCAGGGATCTGAGTAGAAGGACGATGTTTCAAGAATGGGGATGGCAACAAATGTGCAAATGTGGTCTGCATACAATTGATGCATGTATTGACAGTGATAAGAGTTGTATGAGCTCCCAATAAAATGATTTAATTAAAAAAATTAGTATCAGGGCAAGTCATTGACAATATTCATGGAGATCATTATGTTCCAGGGAGACAATCAATAGAACATCTATCATAAAGTAACAAAGAGGCCTCAAAAATGAAGCCAAACACAGATAAAAAATAAATATGGAAATGAGTTTTGGACTCTCACTAAGTCCTAGCTCCAATATAAGAACAATTAGCTCTCATATCACAGTCCAGCTTGATACTCACCCTCATAAAGAGACCACAGAAGACATGGGTGCTATAGCAAAGTGTGGTAAAGAAATTTGCTGGTGCCTAGATAGTAAATAAAAATTGTGTCTGTGGTCTTAAAGGTTTTTTCCCCAACAAGCAGCCTTCTTCTAGGCAAGTGAGATGTCAACTAAGGCCACATGGATGAAGCCCACCAACATCAGTGAAGGATTGTAAATCATACGATTTAAAGTCAACGGGGAAAGCAGTATCAGAACCTAAGTTGTGAAATTCTGGTTTGCAGAAGACTATGGATGACAGCGAAGGTCCACGATACACTTGTGAGCTCTATATAGCAAATAAACCTCCAGTGATATCTCTTTATCCATAATACAGGGATAGAATGAAACTGGTTATCAAACAGAGTGAATTGGAGAGATGAACAAAGGAGATCAAAAGGATAAACATGACTTGTAGGTAAAATCTTGTCATTGATCCCCCTCTTAATGCATATTGGTCCTGACCTCATTTTCAACATGTCATGTGTGTGAGTATGTGTGCATTTATATTGGGGTTTATCTCAAATATATTTTTTCATTGGAGTTAACCTTCTTAAATTTTTGTCTTATGCTTTTATGTGTTTCAGTATATGAAACCAGGATTGAGGAACCCATAGAGACAGCATAAGGTTCCAGGATGAGGGGGACTGCATACGGTAGGGAAGGGAGAGGTAAGGAGGAACTGATAGCAAGGAATTCGAGAAAGAAGACAATGTCTTGAAACTGATTGTGGTAGCAACTGTACAATACTGTTTGAACTATGAAGTTACATAATATCTGTATTAGCCCCCAATAAAATGGGCGGAAATGAAGTAATTACCATTTATACTCACATATAAGCCGAATTTTTCACCACATTTTTTATACGTTTTGTGGGGGGTGGTGGTGGTAAAATTAGGTACCTTGGCTGATATTCAGGTCAGCTATACTTGAGCATATTCATTACATATAAAAAATACAAGAAAGAAAAAAAAAGACTAAGACAGATGTCAAGGAGAAACTGACAATTTACCTACAGAATATGGAGTAGCTAAAACCAAAGGAATAAATGGTGATGTAAAAGAACTGAACAGAACAGTTCAAAGGGTAACTTGAGAAGGCAAAATAAAGTATTGCAATGAAATGTGCAAAGACCTGGGATGGAGAATCAAAAGACAAAAACAGCCTTGCCACTTCTCAGACTGAAAGAACTGAAGAAAAAATGTAAGCCTTCATTGGAAATTGAGGAATAGGTGGGATATCAATCCCAGTAATTATTAAGACAGGAGGCAGATAAAAAATAAAACACACAATCATGGTGCCCAAAACAGGCAATGATCAACAATTTCAGAAAGTAGCATATGATTAAGAACCAATGGTATTGAAAGAGATAGTCTAAGTGGTATTTGGTACATGAACATAAAACAAAGGCCCAGGAATTGATCAAATGCCAACTGCAATATTTAAAGAAACTGATATACCATGTGAGGTGCTTACTCATCTATGCTAAGAAATGAAAAATAGTTGGGCAGAGGTCCAGATGCCCCCTCTGGAGAAAAGTGACCCAAGAGAATGTGGAAATAATTAACAATATCACTAATATTATATCCAAGTAAAGTTTTGCAGAAGATAATTCAAAAACAGCTACAGCAGTACATTGGCAGGGAACTACCAGAAATTCAATATGGTTCAGAAGAGGACAGACATTGTGGGACATCATTGCTGATACCAAATGGACCATGGCAGAAAGAAAAGAATGTCAAAATAGTTTTATTTTTGTTTCATTGACTATGCTAATATATTTGATTCTGGTATTCATAACAAATTTTGAACATTACAAAAATGGGAATTCCAGAAATTAGTTATACTCTTGTGGGACCTGTACATAGAGCAATAGTCAGCTGAGCCAAACAAGGCGATAACATGCAGTTTCAAATTAAGAAAGGTACACATCATGATTGCATCCTTTCACTATACTTCTTCAATTGTATAATAATATGAGAATCTTGAATATATGAAGATGAACATGGCATTAAATCTGGAGCGAGGCTTTTTAACCACCTGAGATATGCAGATGACACAACCTTGTTTGCTGAGAGAAAAAAGGACTTAATAGACTTAACCGATGAAGAGCAAAGGCAAAAACTTTCAATATGGATTATAATTCATCATAGAAGAAAACAGACATTCTCACAACTGGATCAATTAGCAGTACAATGATAAACAAAGAAAAGATTGATTTGTCAAGGATTTCATTTTACTTGGATCCACAATCCTTGCCCCTGGAAGCAACACTCAGAAAAACTTGAGACAAATTCCGCTAGAAAATCTGCTGCAAAGGATTTCTTGAAAGTGTAATAAAACAAAAATGCCATGTCAACAACCTATGCCATGGTGTTTTCAAGGAGTCCAGATGGAATCATGCGTAATGCTAACCTCAAGGTTAGCAGTTCAAACTCAGGAGGTGCTTCTCAGGGAAAAAGATGGGGTTTCCTGCTCTATTAAAGATTTAAGACCTCAGAAACCCAAAGGTGCAGCTATTCTCTGTCCTCCAGAGCCACAATGGGTGGAAATCAATGACTTTCAGTTTAGCTTTTGGCTCTTTTCATTTTTGAGTTTTTATATATACTTAAAGGGTTTGCATTAAGGCAGCAGATGGACATTGGACCTCCACTCAAGTACTTCCTCAATACAAGAACACTTTGTTCTATTAAATCGGCACTCCTTGATGCTCACCTTCCTGACACAATAAATGAAGACAGATGTGTGCACAAGCAAATGTGATGAAGAAAGCTGATGGTGCCCGGCTATCAAATATACAGCATCTGGAGTCTTAAAGGCTTGAAAATAAACAAGCAACCATTTAATGCAAAAGCCCACATAGAAGAAGCACACCATCCTGTGGAACCATGAGACATCAAAGAGATCAGGTACCAGGCATCAAAGAACTAAAAATTATACCATTATAAATGAAGAGGAGTGCAGATTGGGGATGCAAGGTCCATCTGCAGCGGAAGTGACATCTTCTTACAGAAGGGTCTTAGGAGGAGATGGGCCAGTCAA
This sequence comes from Nesogale talazaci, assembly GCA_004026705.1. Classification (NCBI taxonomy): domain Eukaryota; kingdom Metazoa; phylum Chordata; class Mammalia; order Afrosoricida; family Tenrecidae; genus Nesogale; species Nesogale talazaci. The sequence continues at coordinate 35,906 of PVJH01016959.1, forward strand.
GGCACAATATAGCAACGAAGAAATATGCATCTTTCCTCTAGTTCTAAAATGCTTCCTCCCTTCCACTATCATGATATGAATTCCACCTTACCAATCCAGTTAAATCAAAAGATGTACACTGGTACAGATAGGAACCAGAAACATTGGGAACCCAGGACAGATGATCCCTTTAGGATCAGTGGGGACAGTGGGGACACCAGGAGGATGGGAGGAAAGGGGATCAGAAAGGAGGAACCAATTAAAAAGACCTACGTACAACCTCCTCCTTGGGGTACAGACAGCAGGGAAGTGGACAAAAAGACACATTGGACAGCATTTGACACAAAATTATGATGGTTTATAAATTATCAAGGGTTATAAATGATGTTAGCTATAACATAGCTATAAATTATGATAGTTTATAAATTATCAAGGGAGGTAAGAGCAGGGAGTGAGTGGAAAAAGGAGGAGCCAATAGCAGGGGTTTAAGTTGAAGGAAAATGTTTGAGAATGATAATGGCATCAAGAGTACAAATGTATGGATGGATTGTGCTAAGAGATGTATGAGCCCTCAATAAAATATTTTTAAAAAGAAAACTGCACAAAAATAAGGAAGAATGGAGAATCTATGCATTTAAGTTATGCTGTTGGTAAAGAATATAAAATATGTCACAGACTGTCACATAAGTGGACAACTCTATATTCAAAGAAATACAGCCTTCTAAGAATGTGCTTCTTAGAAATTAAGAAAGCAAGATTTCATCTCTCGTATTTTGGACATGTTATCAGAGAGATCAATCCATGAAAGATATCATGATTGGTAAAATAGGAAATTATTTAAAAAAAAAAACAGGAAGAGCCTCACGGAGAGGAGTTGATATAGTGCCTGCCATGTTGAAACCCGACTCAGGAACAATGGTGAGGTTGGTGTAAGACCAGGCAGTGTTTCCTTATATTGCCAGCAGGGTCACTTTGAGTCAGAACCTCAGAACAACATAGGTGCTTTGGATTAAAATTTTGCTCACCCACAATATTTTGGATTATACCCTCACCATTAGACCTATGGTTATGATTTTGTTTGAAAATAAGGTCGTCTTTGTTATGTTCATTAGATCTGCCTGAGCAGTAGCTGTTAGGTCCCATTAAGACACTTCTGAATCAAAGTAATCCTATATCCAACAGAACATAGTATTGCCTGGTTCTGTGCATTCTCAAAATTGTTGCAGTCACTGTGCCAGTCCATCTGGTTGAAGACTCTTTTTTACCGACCTTCTACCAAGCATGATGGTCTTTTCCTGGGACTTGCAATATGTCCTTAGAATATGAGACAAAGTTTTGTAGGGTAGGTTCTAAATCTAATCACAAAGTTCACACAGAAGTTAAGATAGATGCCATGTATGGACTGTTTTTACACTAAAGAAGCAAGGAGTTCTAGAATTACTTACAAGGAAGGAACCATCCAGTCAGGGACTCTGGTGTGAAAGTTTAACCTCTGATCTATGAGAAAATCGATTTCTGTTCCTCCAAGTCACTTGCTTGTAGTTTTTATGTTACAGCAGGACTAAGACATAGGTTAAGTGCATTGAAAACTGAAAAAGGAAGCTTGACTAACATTTGGAAATTTCTGTTTGATTACTTCCTCTGCTTCTCCTGGAGCCCAGTCTGTTTCCTCTGCTGGATCATAGTCTCATATTTCCTCCACCTTCACTGGACTCCTCTGAAGGTTGCGCTGCCTCCGCAAGACCAGCTTCATGGCCTTGTCTCTGTGATTGATGGCCACCATCATCTGCCCTCCCAGGGACCTACAATCTGGATGCAGTGAATCAGGTTGTGCAAATGCAGGAGCAGGAATGAGTCCCAGAGAGTTGGCTGGCTGACTGTACCATCACTAGGGTCAGGGCCAGCTAATGAACACTGCGTGTGTGAAGCACAAAGACAGCAGCCCCCATTTTATTATGGGCTCCAGGTGGAGGCAACCCGGGGCTCCCCATTTTCCCTTTGATTTCATCTTTGCAGCAACCTATCATGAACAGGGAATTGTCTGTCCTACAGGGCCTCCTGTCTTAGCTTTCCTTCCAAACAGGCAATTTATCTTTCCTAGTTTAAAGAACATCTCGTCCACCTCCCTGCTTAACCATAGGAGGCAGACCGCCCACTAACATTATTCTTCGAGGCAGTATGAACATCACGGTTCCAGCAGGTCTGAATTAGAGACTAAAGTATTTTTCCAGAGTTCAGAAGCTTCAGGAAAGTTCATTGCATTTCATGGAACACACTTCAAGTGACTGTTTTCTTTTTGTGAGGAAAGCAATTCCCCTTGAAGAAGTTACTAAGGCAGAGGAATGAATAATGTAAAGATATAGAAGAAATGCAGGTTTTGGAGTTAAAATCCAGTCACTTCAACCCCTCCTAAGCACTTGCTGGGGACTGCAGTCTTTGGCATAGACTTGGCTCCTTCAGGTTCAGTTATCCCAAGTGAAAGTGAATCATCTTGCTTGTGCCAAGATTGAACATACCGTATATGCTCGAGTACAAGCCGGCCCGAATATCAGCCAGGGCACCTAATTTTACCACAAAAGCTACATAAAAAATAAACACTTCCTCTCTCTTTTATAAACATAATGAACAAAGAATCAAGGACTCAGCAGCAAATTACACAGGAGGTACAGGTAGGATACTAGTTAAGCACACGGTAACAACCACAAGGCAAAGAGTAGCAGCTTGCCATGGGACCTTACCCACAGCTGGCAGTGGTGGTCAGGAAAATGATGTAGTCATTAAAATTACAGTTGCCTCGTGGTAACTGAACAATGAGGCAACTTGAGTGAAATGAGCTGCTCCACTCCCACCCCAACCTCTTTTTTTTTTTTAAAGGAAAGTTGCAGGTAGATATTGCTTGCTTTACTGTGTCCAAGTCAGCTTGGGCTAGAAGGGAGCATCAGCTCCCCATGTATACCTTTCAGTCTTCAACCCTTAGCTTTTTTTGTTTTGTCCAGGACCATCACCAAAGTAGCCCCCACTCCCACCCCACTCTTGATGTCATGGCATCTTGCTGTTCCACTTCCAGTGAAAATGTCTGCTATTGAAAATTAATTTTAATATACAGTTGTTTCCACTTCACAGCTTAAAAAATATACTGAAAAACTAACATACATGAGTATATATTGCATGGTAATACTAACTTTTCTTATTACATATTTGTATATAAAAGATGCTGATGCTGTTGTTAGGTGTCTTCTAGATATTTACCCTGTACAACAGGGACCCCATAAAAATAGAATGAAATACTGCCTAATTATGTGCTGTACTCACAATTGTTCTTTAAGCTCATGGTTGTAGCCATTGCATCAGTTTATCTTGTTCATGTTCCTCTTCTTCTTTTGGCTGGTGTCCTTCTCCGGGAACTAGACCTTCTTAATAACATATCCAATGTATGTGATATCAACTCTGACCATTCTTTCTCCTAAGGAACATCTTGGTTGTGATGATTTGGGGCCTTCTGACAGTTGAGGGTATAATCTGAGTTCTTCACCAACACCGGAGTTCAAATGCATACTTCTTCAGTCTTCCTTATTCCATGTCCAACTTTCACAGACAGATGAGTAATTTTAAAATACCATAGCTTTGGTCAACATACCTCAGTCTGCAAAGTGACATCAAGGGTCTTTACCATCTTAAAGAGGTCTCTTGCAGCAGATTTTCTCGGTACACTATATCCATTGATTTTCTGATTGCTGCTTTCATGAACAATGATTGTGTAGCCAAGTAAAAGGAGATCCTTGGCAACTTCCATCCTTTCTATGTTTATCGTGATGTTGTCTATTGGTTGGATCGTGGAAATTTTTGTTGTCTTTATTTTGAGATGTAATCCATACTGTATGCTGAAGTGTTTTATCTTTATCAATTAGTGCTTCAGGTCATCCTCACTTTCAGCAAGCAAGATTGCCTCATCTACACACCACAGGCTGTTAATGAACCTCCCTCCATTTTTGTACTGTGCATATGTCTTCATATAACCTATCTTCTTGGAATATTTGTTCAGCATTAAGATTCAGTAAGCATGGTAAAATTATATAAGGATGACCCATACCTTGCCAATTTTAAATTGTTCAGAATCCCCATGTTCTATTCTAATGAATGCCTTTTGGTCTATGTATAGAAGCCATAAGACTATAACTAAATATTTTGAAATTTCATTCTTCATAATATTATTATGATCCAAATAGTTTAATGCCTTTGGAACACAATATCTTTCTGATATTTTCTGCATTCAGTCAAGATCCATCTGATATCAACAAAGATATCCTTGGTTTCATGACCACTTAACAATCAACATTGAACTTTTGGAAGCTCTCTATCAATGTACTACTACAACATTTTTAAGTTTTAATATCATTAGTAAATTTTACTTGGGTCTAATATTAAATATTAATTTAATATTATAAATTTAATATTATAAATATTATAAATATTTATAAATTGATCAATAATTTCCACATTCTGCTGAGTTGCTTTTATTTTGAATGGGCACAAATATGGATGTCATGTAGATTATAGCCAGATAACTGTCTTCTAAATTTCTTGGCAAAAAATGAGTGAATGCTTCTAGTGCTGTATCAGTTTGTTGAAGCATTTCACATGGTATGTAGTCAATTCTTGGAACCAGTATTTTTACTAATGTCTTCAATGAATGGGGAAATCCCCCCCCCCATACCATTGGTCCTTAATTATACACTATTTCCTGAAATGGTGGAATGTCAACAACTTCTCCATTATCTCTTTAAAAAGCTATAGGCAATTATATTTCTGTGTATTCCATCTGGAGACGTCCACGTATATAGTCACCTCTCTAGCAGAGGCCTCTGTTCAAAGCAGTGAATGCCATGCCTACCTGGATTAAAAGAGGGAAAAGATGCTCTTTGGGACCCAGTTCAGCATCATCTAACAGCTTCTTCCATGGGTGCAAAACACCAGACAGTAAAGACATCAGAGACAACATGGTTCCAAGGGGCTCACTAGCAAAGATTTGGGGACCTAGTGTTCTCAATCCCTGCCATCTCACTTGTTATCTGTGAATCTTTCTACCTCTATGTCTTACTCTGTAAAATGGGCTTAATAATACTACTGACTACACAGTTATGGGGAGGATTGAATGAAAGGATGGAAAAGGCTTAACCCAACCCCTGGGATATAGCAAGCGATGATGAAAAATTAGGAGTCTAGACGTGCACTTGTGTAACTATGGGAGCACAGAGAATGATGGGATTTGTGGGGGCCATAGATAAACATGAAGCATGGATAGCTGCACTAAGCTGTGTTATCTTCTTCTCTCTGGGAAGGATTTCCTAACTGTGCCCATGAAACCAGGCTTGGCTAGGTAATTTTTATTTTTATTTTATTAACCAATGATATGTTTTTCCTTAAGCAGTGGTTCTCAACCTGTAGGTTGTGACACCCTTGGGGGTTGAATGACCCTTTCAGAGGGGGTACCTAATTCAGAACAGTAGCAAAATTACAGTTATAAAGTAGAAACAAAAATAATTTTATGATTGGGGAGTCACCACAACACTGCATGGTTGCAGCATTAAGAAGTTTGAGAACCACTGCCTTAAAGGAAAGGTCTTAAGGATCAGAGCATAGTTTTGAGAACTATATTGCTTTGTTTTGCTTTTTCTATGCCTCTAAAATCACAGACACCTGATTTCAAGTGATGCTTCCATCAGACTAAGTCCCAGAAGTAACATGCATGAAAAATATACTTTGTACACTTACCAGATTTACTCTACTAAAATCTTGAATTTCTCATTACTGCAGCATGCAGCCTTACCTGACTGACAACACGTTAAGGAAGAGTAGGTACAGTGAAGAATGTAGAAAAGCTGTTCCCGGAAGAATACAGGATGTGCAAAAGTTCCCTAGATATGTAACAGCTAGAAACTTGAAATCTGGCTGTGGTGGTCATGTGCTTATGCTAATTTCATGATTGAGATGTAGGGGTGGAGTCTAGTCTGCTAACCTGGAGATAGCCATTGAGTAGTCAATGTCTCTGTGTGGGCATGGCTTTCTCCTGATACATCTGAGAAATCTCGCGATATTTCCCTCGTGAAGATGAGAAGCTATCTTCTCCAGTTGTTGGGAGTTAGTCTCAGAGACGATGAATCATGGACAAGACAAGGTGGCAATGTCTGAGGAGTCAGAGATGCCGCACAGCTTTGCCCTGATGAAGGCAGACCTCTGAATCTGGAGAGGTCACGTGGAGAGCCCTGCCAGCAATGAGTTGCTTCTGCCACCACTGGATGCTGTTGATGAACTCTGAGCCCTGGAGTGAGGAGTCATGGGGAGACCCCTGCCAATACCGGGATTCTGCACCCACTGACCTGTGACTTTGTGAGTCAGAAAAAGACATTATAGACTGGTGTCAGGCATATGGGTTAGTATCAGGTTTGTGACTTTGAACTGGACTGGGTTGGGATACTTTCTCAGTGTTCCATTCCTTTTGTTTATATACCCTTTCCTTATATCCATATAGGTGTCTATGAAATTTGTTCCACTAGTCTACCCAGACTAACACACTGGCAGCACTGGTATTGTTGGATAATCAAGGAGAAGAATGCCAATCACGTCTTCTGGGTGAGTAGATAGGTCCCACCTGGCTCAGGGGCTCAAACTTTGTGAACCACTCTCAGAAACCAAGATAGACCTTGGGCAGATATTCTGGAATTATTCTGCCCATCAGGGTTTACACTCTAGTTTCACATTCTATTTACAGGACCTAGTAGAACATTCCAGCAACTGTCTCTCATACTGTGCTGGTTTTCGTGTTGTTGTGATGCCGGCAATTGCATCAACAATATTTCAAATACCAGCAGAGTCATCAATTTTGGACAGGTTTCAGCAAAATTTCCAGAATCAGGCTGTGGCAGTCATGTGCTTATGTTAATTTTATAATTGAAATGTAGGGGTGGAGTCTGGCCTGTTAATCAGGAGAAAGCCGTTGAGTAGCTGATGAGGCCTCTGTGTGGGCATGGCTTTCACCTGAGACTCCTGGGAAATCTTGCGGTATTTCCCTGTGAAGATAAGAAGCTATCTTTCCCCAGTTGTTGGGAGTTAGTTTGAGAGATGATTAACCACAGGCAACACAGAATGGCGACAGCTGGGAGGCTGGAGTAGCCAGTGGAGAGACCACATGGCTTTGCCCTGATGAAGACAGACCTCTGAAGCTGGGGTGGCATGCTGTTGATGGACCTGAGCCCTGGAAGCGAGGAGCCATGGGGAGACCCCTGCCAGTGCCAGAATTCTGCACCCACTGACCTGTGACTTCCTGAATCGGAAGCAGACTTTATAGACTGATTTCGGGCATATGGGTTATTATTGGACTTATGACTTTGCACTGGACAGGATTGGGATGCCTTCTTAGGGTCACATTTCTGTTGTATATAAACCCTTTCCTTATACTTATATGCATGTCTCTGAAATTTGTTCCTCTAGTCTATCCGGACTAACACACAGGCAGACGCAGGAAAAAAAAAAAAACTTGTGAAAACTTCAAAATTTAGCCAATGAAACCCTTATGAATCAAACCAGAATATTTTTCTACTTTATTAAAAACATATCAGTAATCATGAGGATAATGCAGAATCAGGCTATGGTACTTTCCATGGTAGGTAGAGTCACATAAGCTGGAGTCATTCATTGATAGCTAAGAGTAACAAATAGAGGGTTTCATCACCATCATCCTCTTTGAAACCCTAAGTAGCTCCTTTTTCAAATTATAAACTCAAGTACTTCCATCTGGCATGCAAAAGGCCTACATACTACTACGTATGACATACTACTACATGCTACATACTACTGTTTAACAACATGAATCTCCCACTGTGACCACAATGGTCTGCTTTAATATCTGAGTAATCTCCCTCTCCAATTTGTTGAAAGTCCCAGGCCTAAGACAGATAAGAGTTCTAGTCCTGGTTTTTCTCAATGGCATTCACTGGAATCCTGTTACTAACTTTTCTGGAGGGTGGAGGGATTCTTAACCACTCTAGTGTCTGTCAATAACAATGAATATTATTGAACCAGGTGCTCTCATAGGTATCTTTAAGATCTAAGGCTTAAGACTTTATATCCCAACCTAGACAAAACAATTGCTCCTATCTCCAGCTTCTTTTCACCTCATTTTTTGTATATTGAGATGTATTCACTTATCTGTCAGTTTATTGTACTGTGGTGGCTTGCATGTTGCTGTGGTGCTGGAAGCTGTGTCACTGGAATTTCAAATATTAGAGGGTCACCCAACATAAATAGTCTTCAGCAGAGATTCCAGACTAAGAATAGATTACAGAGACGAATAGGCTTTCAAATTTGTGAAAATAGTCGCTGAAAACCTTTTGGATAACAGAACATTGTCGGATACTAGAAACCTCATGAGTTACCGTGGAACACTTTGGGTTATAATGCTTGGGAAAGAGGCTCTTAGGTTGGAAGTCACTCAAACTAGGACTGAGGAAGAGCTACCTTCTCAAAAATAGAGTCAACTTGATAGAATAAAACTTTCAAGACCTTCACAAGCTATGGGGCACAACTCTAAATTAAAAGAAATGGCTATGTTAGTAATTGGAATGTATGAAGTGTGAATCTAGGAAAATTGGAAGTCAAAAATGAAAAGACCCCATTAAGATTGTTATCCTATGCATGAGCTAATGGACTGATTGGTATTTGCTATTTTGAATCACAATCATATGCTTTACTACACCAGAAATGACATATTTAAGAGAAATGGCATCTCATTCATTATACAAAAGGACATATCAAAATATATTTTGAAGTGAAATGCTATCTGTGATAGGATAATATCTATCTGCATACAAGGAAATCCAGTCTCTATGACTATAACTCAAATTTATGTACCACACCCTAAAGCTACTGAATTATAAACTGAATAAATTATCAAAATTCCAGTCTTGTTAATTTTTGAGAGTTGATCAAATTGAGTTGCATTGATAATTACTGACAAGTAGATTATAAAAGTTTGGATACAAAGAGAAAAGAACAGTGATTGGAAAATATGGCACTGGTGGCAGAAACAAAACTGGAGAACACAGTTCTTGCAATTTTATAAGTCCAATAACTTTTTCATTGCAAATAAATATCTTCTTCCAACAGCATAAAAAATTGTCATACATAGGACCCTCTCCTGAAGGAATACACAGAAATTAGATTGGTTACATTCGTAGAAAGAGATGATGGGGACACTCAATATCAGTTGCCAAACAAGGCCTGTGGTCAACCATGGAACCATCAATTTTTATAAAATCTTAAAAAATTTGACCACTAATGGTAAAAGATCTAGTACGCTGTGGAATTACATCAAAAACATAATATGTGTATAAAGCAATTAATGATCATTACAAAGAGAGAAAAGAAAGAAAAGATTAGAGTGGAAACCAGAAGGGACTATGAAACTTGGTCTTGATCATAGAGTAGCTAAGGAAAATGGATGATATTATGGAGTAAAAGTGATGAACAAGAAATTGCAAAAGGCATGTTGAGAAGACAAAGTACAAGACAATAATGAAAGGTACAAAGACCTAGAACTAGAAAACCAAAAAAGAAGGATGCATTCAGCATGTATCTAGCTGAAATAACTGAAGAAAACATGCAAGCCTCAAGTTGCAATATTAAAAGTTTGTGCAAAATATTGGCCTAAGCAGGAAGCATAAACGTAAGATGAAAGGAATGGCAAAGAATCATTATATTAAAAATAACTAATCAGCATTCCACCATTTCAAAAGATAAAATATGGCTAAGAACCAATGGTATTGATGGACGAAGTCCAAGATGCACTGAAGACATTAGCCAAAAAACAAGGATTTGAGAATAGATGAGCATGCCAATTGAAATGTTTCCACAATCCAATGAAGCACTGGAAGCTCTCACTTGTCTGTGTCAAAAGATTTGGAAGATAGCTAACTGGCCAACTGAAAGGAAGAGAACCAAATTTGTACTTATTCCAAAGAAAAAATGATCACACTGAATGTGGAGATTATGAACAATATCACGCACAAGTAAAATTTTCTAAAGATCATTCATTAATGACTGTAGCATTGCACTGACAGGGAGCTGTCAGAATCTCAAGCTTCATTCAGAAGAGGACATGGAACAAGTGATATCATTGATGATGTCAGATGGATCTTGGCTCAAAGCAGGGAATACCAGAAAAGTGCTTGCTTACTTGTGTTTTATTGACCATGAAAGGAATTCTGTTATGTACATAACCAACTATGAATAGCTTTGAGAATAATGGTGATTCCAGAACACTTCATTGTGCTCATGAACAGTATATAGATCAAGAGGCAAGTCACTTGAAATCAATAAAGAAAGGTGTCTGGGTTGTATCCTCTCCCCTTACTTACTCAATATTTATGCTGAGCAATAATCAGGGAAGCTAGACTTTATAAAAAAGGATTGGTGGAAAGCTTAACAATCTTCAATGTGCAAGTAATGCAATCTTGAAAACTGGAAGTGGAAAGAGCTTGAAGCACTTATGAGTATCAAGAATTGTACCCTTCAGTATTTGTCATATGGAGTACAGGTTGCAGATGAAGAAAACAAGTCCACAAGAGCCAAAATACAACCTTGGATATACTCCATGTGAATTTCAAGAACAGATTTGACACATTGAACACTAGCGACAGAAGACCTCTTGAACGATGTGTGTGAGAGGACATTAAGAACACCATTCATGAAGAAAGCACAAAGTCATCCAAAAGGAAAGAATGAAGACATCAAAGTGAAAGTCAGAAGAGACTCTAAAACGTGTTCTTAATCATAGAGTAGCTAAATAAAATGGAAGAAATAATGTAGTCAAAGAGCTGAACAGAAAATTTCAAAGGGAATCTTGAAAAGATAAAAGAGAATATTATAATGAGATGTACAAATATCTCAAGTTATAAAAATTTTAGAAATTGAAGAACATTCTCTATGTATCTTACAGTAAAAGAATTCAAGAAAGCAATTCACGCTCTGAGTTGCAATATTAGAAGATCATATGGACAGGGTATTAATGATGGAGGAAGTACCAAAAGATGGAAAGAATACACAGTCACTGTACCAAAAAGAACTAGTCAGTTTTCCACCATTTCATGTACGAACATACAGTCATGAACCAATGGTACTGAAAGAAGTTTAAGCTGCACTTAGGCATTACCCAAAAATAAGGTTTCAGGAATTGATGGAATACCAATTGAATGTTTCAACAAAGCTGGGGAAGTACCAGAAGCACTCACTTTCTATGCCAAGAGTAGAAGACAGCTATTTGGCGAACAGACAAGAAAAGATCCATATTGATACCCATTCCAAAGAAATGTAACCAACAGAATATTACTTAAGGATTTTACTTAAGGATCACCTAACCTAAGTTAGGATATTTTTTTAAGTCATGGCATTTTGAATCACTTCATAGGCATATCAAAGTTGTTCAATGCATAAGAAAGAAGGAAGAACAATCAATGAATTTGAATTGCTGTATATACTCATATGCAAGCCAGGTTTTTCAGCACATTTTTAATGCAGTTTTTGTAGTAAAATTAGGTGTTAAAAAAATTAGGTGCCTCGGCTGATATTCAGGTTGGCTTCTACTTGAGTATATATGGTATGATGCTGGTGAAAAATATTGAAAGTGTGATGAACTGTTCAAAGAAGTAACCAACATGTCTTGGAAGAAGTGCAATCAGAATGCTCCTTAAAGGTAAAGATGGAAGGACTTCATTTCAAGTACTTGGGACATGTTATCAGGAGAGACCATGCCACAGAGGAGGACCTTATGCATGGAAAAATAAAGAGACAGATTAAGAGAAAGGCCCTCAACAAGATGAATCCCCAGAGTGACTGCAACAATGGGCTCAAAAATAACACCAATTTTAAGGATAGTGTAGGGTCAGCAGCTTCATTCTGCTGTGCATAGGTTTGTTATTAGTCAAAAATGACTCAATTGTACCTAACAACAAGAAGCAAATGTTCTCTTAAATGTATTTTCAACATTTCTCCCACTTTCTTTCCTCCCTTGAGCCTCTTCCTATCACTCATACCATTTTCAATATTTGATGCACATATATTTTCCAAAAATTCAAGTACCTTCCTCAGGATAACTTCCTTTCTCTAATCCCCATGTATTCTCCAGTAGTGTAACACTATTGGTCTCTCTTTGTTCTTTCAGTCATTTTTACTCTTGGGAAGAGAGAAAATATGAATCCTCCTTTACTTATTCTCTCCTGAATGCCATTAGGTTAGGAGGAGATGCACGGTTGCCCATAACTACTTGCTATCATCAGTATTACTTAAGCTTAAGTTTGGGACTCCAAACAGCAGAATACATAAATTATATAATGTTTATATCAGAAAGTTCTCTCTTCTGTATATGAAATTCAAATATAAGTAAGTAGGTAAAGGATAATATGGTACTTCATGAACATGAAAGAGTAAGATTTTTTGTCATATTGTCACATCTTTGCCAAATGTAGGTACCACCTCCTCTATGTAGGTATAAGGTACTCAAAGATAACTTCTTGAGTGTGATATATCATACCCATGTTCCAGCCAGCAGAATAAATGAAAAAAAACTTTATTCAAGAATATATCCCATGAGCCAGAGGTTATTCATATGGTTCATAACTGATGACAGAGAGGCTGGGAAATATGGTTTTTATTTTAGTGACCATGCTCCATCTAAAATGTGATTTTTATGAGTAAGGAAAAAGTGAAACTGGATCATGGAAGTTAACAAGAAATCTTGGCTACACTAATTCATAAGGGAAACTTAGCAGCCCACTTGGCAGCTGACCCCCAAATCACATTCTGCAATCAGCTTATCAGTCATGAAGGACAAATTTGGATCGCCTTTGTCTGGCCTCCTGTGTGGGTCTCTCAATAGTTTCCAGCTCAGAAGGAGAAGAACAACAATAATCAAATGAACGGTTTGGGGGGTACAAACACTTGAATCATAACAAATGTTGATAGCTCAAGCCTACCCAGGAGAAAGGTACAGTAATCTACTTCTAAAAAAGCAGCCATTGAAAACCCTGTGGAGAACAATTCTTTTCTGACAGACATGGAGTTGCTCAGATGCAACTTCAAATCAACAGAAACTTGGGAGGATTAAATAAATCAACAATAACAATAGTAATAATAATGAGCCCCCAATACAATGATTTAAAAAAAATCAATAAAACACTG